>CAUYTI010091382.1:0-46640 GCA_963575145.1 Galago senegalensis | reverse complement strand
GGATTACAGGTGCCCGCCACAACGCCTGGCCATTTTTTGGTTGCAGCCATCATTGTTGTTTGGCGGGCCCTGGCTGGGGATTCAAACCCGCCACCTTAGGTGTATGTGGCTGGCGCCTTAGCCGCTTGAGCCACAGGCGCCGAGCCTATTTTCACTCTTAAAGGCCAGAAAGCTCCCTCCTGAGGGAGGCTTGTCCATAAGAAGAGTACTAACTTCCCCTTAGAAAGAGAGACCTTCTTCACAAGTTGGCTATATAGTATATTCTAATAAGGGTCAGGTTGCACAAGCACATTTTATGGTGGAAATATAGAAATACCGGTTATCATAGTGGAATGTTTGAAGAGTATCCTTTTCTTATGGCTCTAAAAACATAAGAACAAAGGAAACGGACAGGATGAATAGACACAAAATTGGGGGTAAATTTTGTTCACTTTTACTACTCAATTTACAAAGGTGAGGGAGAGCTGTACAGGATAAAAGGTGACACACAAACCCAAGTATGAACTTCTTTAATCATCTACTTTCCATTAACATTCTGCAAAATGAATCCATTCATGGGGCTACAGACAAAAGCTCAGTCATGCATCTAGTCCTGTTTTTTTTTCCTTGTATGTCATCTGCCTCTTAGTCCTGGTTAAATTGTTAAAATGTCTGACTCTGCATTTTTCAGCATTGAATCATAACAGAACAAAAGACACGACCTCTACCAGAAGGCTTCTTTCCTGGTGTCGCACCAGTACTGGCCTTGTGATGTTGCTGGCCACATTTACTTATCACTTAAACACAGATGCACGACGCAGGCCCCAGTATGGGAATAATCTTTCTCTAAAAGATTGTTACCTCCATAATAATCCAGAATTTCAGATTTTAAAAAAAGGGAAACCCAAATTAAATGGATCATTTAGACCTTTCTGCTAAAAAGTATAATAAACAGAAATTGAACTTAGTTCTCACGAACTTCCAGGAGAAAATTTCCAGGATATAAATCAAGAGCTAGATTCAAAATACGGCTAATATTTACTGATAAGTCATCGCCCCACAACTCAAACCACATTCATACGCTGTTTCTCAGGCATGTGGGAAAATCTGAGCATAAACAGTAGTAACGTACAGCTTAGGCGACACAGACACCGAATATCCATCTAAAAAAAATGAGATGAAAATTCTTCCATAAATACACAAATAGAAAGATGATAAAAACATAACATCCTGCAAATAAAAGTTTATGTTTTTGTGTGATATTTATTTTAGATGTAAACCACATGTCAGAGACATTAAATGAATTTATCGCCATTCTGCCCTTGGTGTTTCCTATCACATTTGTTAAACAGCTAATAAAATACACAGCACGAATGTTCATCTGTGCACAATACAGAGGACGTATCAGATAATCCCACCATCTGAAAATGACTGTAAGTAGCATTCTACAAGTGATTCCCTCACCCCTCAAACCTGCTCCTAAGAATGTGTGTTCTATGTGAGAGGGACAAGGCAGAGGGGACAGTACCTGAAAACAACTTTGGCAAAAGACTAGTAATTCTTAAGTCTCATTAGTGGACACATAGGGATCAATTTCATTAATTTTTCTACCTGTGACGTTGTTTTAAATTTTGAAAAGAAAAAAGGATCACTCACTGTGCTGAATCCATCTTTGTATTCATCTGAGATAGATTTCTTTGTCCATTCTACAGCACACAGATGATAGCTTAGTGTTAGATACATCTTGAATTTCTGGTCCTTCTCTCTAACTTTTCTCCACAGTCTGTTTCCTTTCTAAACTCAAAATATTTTCTTTGATTCATCCTCCGTTCTTTTGTGTAAACACAGATATTTATGCAGGTGCATACACTCCACCTTAAAAGCAATCTCAGCCAAAAATGACTGAGCAACAGAAATCTTGGGGTGACTCACTCCTTCTTGTCCTTTGCTTAGAAGAGGGTTAACCTCATGAGCTACTTGACATCTGCCCCTCCCTGCTGCATAGTGATGCTTGAAGATAATTCACACACCCAATGTTTCATTTTCTCACTTACGCAACAAATATTTGTAGAGTATGAAGTAAATACTAGCACTGTGTTACATAGGAAGAGTCAGGTACACAAAGAAAACTAGGATACAACCTCTCGCTTTACCGTAAAAAACTGGGTAGCAAGTCAGTAACAGGAGTGTTTCTTTAGAATTCTTAAAGCAGAGAAGAGGTACATCTAAGCTATTCGGATGAACTTGCATGTCAGATAGGAAACATGCCTTGCAAAAGACAAAGGAATACAAAGGTGAAAATGAGAGGAGGTCTCTAAGTATAAACCTATATAGCATGGCCCAAGGAGAAGCACGGAGCAGAGAAACAAGGTGGTATTAGAGGAAGCACAGCAGTTCAGTTCTATTATAGCACAACAAAGTAGGGGGCTTAGGAGACTGGAGAGGAGGCAGCTGAACTAGCAGGGGCGAGGTAACTGAGGGCCTCACATCACATTGTAAGGATCTTGCATTTTATCCTACAGGTAATTAGAAGCCAAGTGTTTAAACAGTAAATGATGCAGTCAGATTTCCATTCTAGATAGATCACAGTGACCACTCGAGGCAGGGTTGATTTCAAAGGAATATCAGTCAAGGCACTGTTACCTTACTCCAAATGAGAGATCATAAGGGTCTAATGTAGGGCAGTGAAAAATGAGGCTGATGAAAGGGTAGGAATTGTTTATAAAATTAGTTCAGAAATTAAATGGCGTTTAATAGTTAATTAGATGTGGAGAATATAGTAAGTGTGCAGCCAGGGCAAAGTCAAAGATTACTCACAGTTTTTTAGCTTAGTTGACCAGATAGGTGGTCACACTAGCAACTGATAAAAATAATACTGAAAAGATATTTAATTGTACAGATGAATTCATCTCGGGATATTTTCTTCAGATTGCTACGTGTAATCAATTAAGTAACACCTAAAGTGCTTAGTACTGAGTTTGGCACACTATAAATATTCCATGCATGCCACCTATGACTTAAGCACTTATGGTAAATGAGGGTGGAGATGACTGATAGGCAGTGGGTACAAAACTTCTGAAAAGGTAGAAGGGGAAAAAAATTAAAGACTCCACATCGTATTTGATAGTATGATCCTGAACATGCAAAACCAAGAAGAGCACACAGGGTGATAGCATCAACAAAAATTAGTAAAACCATAACCAAACAATGGGCAACGTTTTGGATCTATAGCAAACACCAATTCTGGGATAAGCAGAGAGAAGGAGGCAGAAAACTTATATAAGAGGATACATTTTATAGACTATAAGGATGTAATATTATAAAAGTTCAAAATAGAGCCAATAAGATAGGAACTGAAAAAATTATTCCTTCTATACTGCAAAGAAAAGTATGATAATGAGTTGAAGAAGATGACTTACAATGAAATGATGGTGACTGATACCAGAATATGACAATTTTTCCAAAAATGGAAGGTTAATAACCAAGGGTGATTAGGCTATTACCAAAATTTCCAAAACTTGTCATAAAAGAGGAGAGAACAAAGAGGGTAGGGGGAAAGAGAATCCAGGAATATATTCTGTCTGTGAGGTAGATGTTACGGCTGAGAAAGGCTTAGGTATATTTACCAAAGGACAACAGGAAGCACCTACGATATGAGGCCAGGCCACTAGATGTAGAACAGAACACAACAATAATGTGAGTTTTTCACATTTGATTACTAGAAACGTACCAAGTCCAGCCACGGTCATATTAAACCACCAATTTGTATTAATTTCATGATCAAGTACTTAAGCTATATAGTGATCAAAACGATTACTAACATGGATATGAACTAATTTCTTTGAAAAATATAAACCAGGATTTAAAAGGCAAGTATTACTAAATCTATTCACAAACTTCCTTATCTAGCCTTGAATGACTATCTGTACACAGTCAAACCAAGTTGACCTTAGAGGTTGACCTCGTTTTCAACTGAAGTAGCTACACTCTTTGAAGTCAATTTTGGACTTGATTTTTTAAAAGCGAGCTTTGAAAATTTTTAAATAAAGGGTTATATTTCCATAATATTAAAATCACTTTGTACTAAACTGTTAGTACAGGGTAAGTTTTCTTTCTTCCATATTGATTACAGAAATACGTATACAATATACACTTTCGTTTATATAATGACATGAAATTAAAGTCTAGAGTAAAACTTTGTCCCCAACTAAACCTTTAAAACTAAAACATTAACTTTGTTTTACTAGTGGGGTTTTTTACTTTTCAGACAGAGTATTACAGCAGAGGGGAGCCAAAAGATGAATCAATGTCTATCCTATATTAAAACAGATGTTTTTGCCATCTAGTTTTTTCATTACTCATAGAACAGAAGGCTCCATTAGATTCACTCCCTCAAGTCCCGCATTTCAGGGAACTGAAATATTCTTTCCTCTGTGAGGAATGTCATCACAAATTATGTATTTAATAATATTCTCCAAATGTTATCTTACTTTGCTTTCTAGAGGGATCAAAGGGCAATCAATGGAAAAGTAAATTATCCCAAAGAACACCAAGATAAGCATTTGCTAGGAAGGTAGAGAAAAGCACAGGGAGATGAGATTTATAACTTGGCAGACAAGACACCTGAACATGACGTTTTTAAAAGACAGTGATTCAGTGCCGCAAGTTCATAAGCAACGTTATTAAAGCCTCCACATGAAAATAACGAAGACCCTGCAGTGACACAGTAGCCTATACTCCTCACATCACAACACTGTCTGCTAAATTTCCTACAGGGAGTGCTTAGGATTGAATTATCAAACAGTAACTTCTAGGCAAAAATCATACTGGGAAATGATACACCCATAGTTTTCTTCTTTTTTTTTTTTAATGCAGACAATATGTCTAAAATATTCTATCAACTTACATACTACGAATCTCCACATTTAATCAACTGGGAAATGCACATTTCCTTGTTTTTTTAACTGCTACACTAATCTTCTCCATCTCAATGAAGTAAGACAGCCAAATTAAACATTTTTAAAGCCATAGTCATATATTTAGGTTTGAAACTAAAATTATTCCTATCTTAGAAAAGCAAAAGTCTAATTAATTATAATTTAGGGTTGACATTTTCCATACTGTGCTGTAATACTTCTTGTAAGCACTAAAAGAAAATTCTAACTTACTTCACCTGTTTTTGTCATGGCATTGAATCATTTCCATTGAGTTAGACCCAATTCACTGTGCACAAAATAGGGATGTGGCTAACGGGCACCATGGAAGGGTGTACGGCACACCTCCCAGGTGTGGGACACAACCACAAAAGGGACCTTACCTAGCAAGTGGAAGCTCTGTAACCTAACTACTCGTACCCTCATATTCATCTGAAAAAAGAGATCACATGCATAATTGAAGAATTTTGCTTAAACCAATTGATCCCTTTTACCTTTTCAAATATTGATAGAACATGTTTTATGGTAGATATCTGTAAACCGATACTTAGAAATAGTTCATTTCCCGATTTCAGTTATAAAAGAGACGTTGGTTCTCTTCATGAGCTTTTCCCAAATCCTTGTATAAATCTTACAAATTAGGAATTCCATCGGAGAAATATAAAAAGCACTCATGTTCAAAAGTTTCCTTTGAAAACTACATTGCAGACCATTCATTAACGATGGTAAATAAAAATGATAATAACAATAACTTTTTGCTAGGGCTAAACCCAAAACAAAATGGTAAAATAGCTACTTGCTGATTAAAATGGTAAATTAAATTTATATCTGGATGAACTGACGGGCAGGCTAATAAAGGAAAGTATCTAAGATGTCCTTTCCTTGTTTTATAAAGCTAAGTTGTAAATGGCATCTTTTGGGTGTGACAATAATACAGACAAATTAGCACTTTTTGAGTTGCAGTGCTCAAATCTAAAAAATTCTAAGATCATTTTTCTTCATACCAAAGGAAAAAAAGGGAGGGGGGAGGAGAGGGGAGGAGGAAGGACATAAAAATCTCTTGTGATTTACAAAGCCAGAACACAAAAAGAGGGCACTATGGCATCAACACAACTTTCTATCTGTTTATAAAAGAACACATTCATCGCATCTTAGGGCCTACACCTAAACATTTCATAATTATATTGTAAAAAAATCGAAATAAAAATAACATAAAATGGATAAAAAGGTATTACAATTATAAATGCCATTACCTATGCAAACATATACCTAGGAGTACACTAATACCAGCAACGTCAAATACCAGATGAATAGATGGCAAAACTCAGACCTTTCTGAATAATGATGTAACACCTGGTTATAAATAAGGTGAATCTCCTCACCCTATTAGCTTAATGTTAATATCCAATGAAATTCCCAAGTTTGTAAATATACCCTCATATTTTCAGTATTTTGTTTTTATTTTTTAAAACTTTCTTAAAACTCTTAATGACTTTTCAAGATTATTAATAGTGCTGAACGTATGTATCCATACAACAAAGCCTACTGTGAACATAAATTCTGGCAATACGCTAACTTCTAGCATTAAATTCATATTTTTTACAGTTTAAGTCAGATTGAGAAGAACTTACAGTCTAACCTTTCTATGCTCCCTTTTCATTGATTCCATAAATGGCCATTATGAAAGAAACTGCAAAAATGGAAACACTGGCCATCATAATTAAGGGTCATGTTGACAGTTACCACAATCTATGTGTACTTAAGGATCAATACATGACCAACAGTCTGTCTGGCTCTCTTCTTTGAGGATTGTTATTTGATTCAACTACTTGCAAAGCCTATGTCTTAGTCCATTTTGTATTGCTGTAAGGAACACCTGCGACAGGGTTATTTATAAAGAAAAATGAGATTTTCTTGACTCATGATCTTGACGTCTGGAAAAGTTCAAGACTGGGCCTCTAGTGACAGCCCTCAGGCTAATTCTGCTCCTGGTGGAAGAAGAGGGCAGTTGTGTGTGCCCTGATCACATAGTGAACAAAGAAGCCAGGGACTTGGGGGAACTCAGGTCGTTTTTAATAACCAGCACTTGTGAGACCACTAGAGGGAGAACTCACTCTCCCTTGAGGGAGGACATCAATCCACCCTTGTGACTCAAACTTACCTCCCATTAGGCCCCCACCTCCAACACTGGGATCAAATTCCATCAAGGTCTGGGGGACAAACATCCAAACTACAGCAGCCTATCACTATTTTTACTTATTCCACTTAGACATGCCCTTCATAAAAACACAAAAACCTGGCCAAAAAGACAAGAGGATTCCCAACCCTATTCCTCAATTCTGCATTCCCCAACATAGACATTTCAGGCAGTCCTAGGGCAAACCTAGCAGTCTCTGAATTTAAAGGTTGTTTCCTACGGGCCACTATCATGCTAGTCAACCATTTTTAACTGTAACTGTGATAAGCAAACAAAAAACATTCACCCACAAGTCCAGAAAAATCCTTTTTGTGGGTTCATCTTTTTCTCACCCTTAGCTAGAAGTCACAGTTTTAAGACAGATCTTGCCCAAGACCTATTGTTCTGAGTTGCTGCATTCTCTAGAAGATTCATTGAATTACAGTTGTCCAACACTCAAAAACAAACTTTGGTGGCTAGGATTTTTGAGCACTTGATCCTATCTGTTACATTTTAAACATATTATTATCACCATCATATTTATTATCTACATGCAATATGGTGGCTTTCTCTGGTCCACTTGTGCTGTTTGTACTAGATATTCTTTTCTTAATTGACACTTGTTGGTAACATTACTGGAGCATTGGCCATGCTGCCTAAAGTCCATTTATTTTGGAAATAAACTTTTGACGGGTAAGATATTAAATCGTTAAATCAATGACACAGATAATTATTAGGATGGAAAAAGATACAACAGTAATATTTGTGAAACTGTTATGTTCTTATATGAGGCCATTCAACATTTTAATAAAGTTCTCTTAGTAGTAACAAATCCACATTCATCCTAGCAACAGCCTGATTTCTCAACTTTAAGCATACTCAATTCGAACTAAACATTAACACACCAAAAACCCGAGACTTGGCTCTACGCAAGTCTATGAAAACTATTTCTTTCCCTCAACCATTTCAACTTTCTCTCCTTTGAACTATCCTCATCCCTTAGATCACAACCATCGGCAACAGAAGCACACATGCCACTTCCTCTGCTCGTCTCAGGCCATCTACGGTTAAAACGGTTCTGAATGAATCATCCCCATGAATCATCTGTTTACATTTATTAAGATAACAGAGAACAAATGATAACAAAAAGTGTATTAGCTAAATGATAAATATGCTACCAGAAGCTGCATAAGATATGAATGAGATGTCAGGAAGGAAATATGGGGCGATGTCTTACCCGTCAAAAGTTATTTCCAAAATAAATGGACGTTAGGCAGCATGGCCAATGCTTTCATTTTGGCTGTCTTAATGATCAAAGCAAATCATTGCATGATGGATTCAGCTGTTTCAATCACAATGAGGGCCAAAATGAATGGATTAGATGTTCAGCTGTCCTGATCATCCAAAGGAAATAGATATGGCCTCAGAGTAAAAAAAAAAAAATGCTGTGATCTGGTGATAGCTGAAAGTGACTAAAATTATACCTTCATATGGAACAAAAAGTAAAACAGTCCATGGACTATAGCTAGTCTACCACTTATACTCATCCTCTACCAATTATATGAATCTGGATTTCATAATTGGGACAAAAGTAATGATTTCTTTAAAATATCACTAATATTCACTGAAACTTCAATTAAGTTCCATAATTAGGTTAGGTGTTTCATAGGTTTTAATTTCTTCATTCATCACAACAATCATCTAAAGATGAATACTATTTTAACCCAAATTTTAAAGGTGAGGAAACCAAGGCAACAGATCACATTTGGAGCAGGCCATATACCTAATAACTGTACAAGGTTATGTAGCTAATAATTGACTCATTCTACTTTCAAATTCTAATCCCTTCACAGTAACATAATCAAAACACTTAGTTGAAATGGATATTACACCATAAATTAATATGGAGAATCAATTTCTATTTACATTGATGCAAAATAACAAAAACAAGCCTTTTAATTCTAATAATTAAATTATTAAAAGTAAACTGTATGTTGTGGTTTATTATTTATAAAGCAAACGATGGAATGTTGTACGTTAATAAAATAATATACACTAACAACACACAATCTCAAATGATCTAGGAAAATGAGGAATAAGATAATAGATCAAACCAAATCATTGATTAAACTAAATTCTATTCAACTCTCAATTATCAGAGCATCCGTAAACTACGAAGACATACAGGAAACCAGGTATTCACTCATTTCCCCCAGAAGGCCTTGAAATTAGACAGCTTGTTACTGCTGCATCCTTTGGGCTTAAAGGAGATTCAGTCAAGTGTTGGGGCTGGGTCTCTTGGGAAACATAAAGAAACTCCTTCCATCCACAATCAGAACAAGGACAAGGTCTCTGCAGTGTGCTGGGCAGGATTAATCAGCAAGGCAGTTACAATGCCCAGAATATTGACAGTTGACTCGACCCAATTACCTGATTTTGACCATAAATGAAGTGGAAGTAATGATGGGGGAATAATTTATGCCCTTGATGGAGGGAAGAAGGCCTTTCTAACAATGGCACAAAAGCCAGACACATAAAAGAAAAAATAAATCAATAAAGTTAATTACTCAGCCTTAATTTCCTGTACTGCAAAAACCACCATAAGCAAAATGAAAAGACAGATGAAAAACTATAAACATATTTGTAATTCCTAGGACATATCATGGATAATAGTGAATTTCCCTAATGCATTATTTGAAGAATTTATACAAATCAATAAGCAAAAATCTAACAAAAGGAACACAGAAAAGCATACACCTAAGTCATTCACACACACACACACACACACACACACACACACACACAAAGTATAAATGACTCTGAAACCCATTAAATAATACTCTTTGTTACCTAGAGAAATGAAAATTAAAACTACACCCATACATCAGTGAGGAAAAACTTCAGCAATCTTTTTTTTTTTTTTTTTAACTTTACACGCTTGGTGAAAGTTTCAGAAAAATGAGAACTAACTTGCCTGTCTGGGAAGGCAATAATTTTTATAACTAGTAGGAAGAAAAATTTGACAGCACCTAACGAAATTGCAGGTGAATACATTTCTTAATGCAGTGATTTAATACTAGAAATTTATCTTACTGATAATTTTGCACACTTATAAAATAACACTTATAGTGGACTGTTCACTGTAGCAGTGTTTGCCACAACAAAGGAACAGGGATCTATATTATTGTGTATTAAGAAGGACACGAATAAAGTAGACTTTACTCACTCAACTGAGTACGATCCATCTACAACAAAGAACTAAGTTTCTTACCTACTGATAGCGGTATGCATAACACGACCATCTGTATGATAAAGCATGCATTTGTTTACATGTGCTTAAAATCATATCTGGAAATATTTTTTAAAACTAGTAATTTGGGGTGCTTTTGTGGTGGAGAAACAAGAGGTGGGAAGAATTTACTGCATATTCTTTTCAAAGGTTTTGAAATATTAAACTAGGTGAATGTTTTTACTGTTTAAAAATTTAATTAAAAATAATAATCTGACCATATGTACTTGCTATGAAATTGGAACTAAGGGGCACACATATGCACAGAGGGATGTAAAAAAACTCAGTGAAAATCAAGCAAGGGGCAAAGGGGAGGGACAAAAACCTCCCTAACGGGTATGGTGTATAATACTATTGGGGGATGGGCACGCTCACAGCTGTGTCAAGCATTGCAAAAGTGATCCACATAACCAAAAACATTTGTACCTCCTTAATATTTTTTTAAAAAAGGTGGTTTTCAGATCAAAAATCAATACCTCATTTTTTTAACTGAGATTTTGCCCAGTACTCTTTCAGTGTAGCTGAATTTACATGACTTTCTCTCTCTAGCAGTGCTGCAGATCACAGCACTCATCTGTGAAGAAAGAACGAAACATTTGACCCAATGTTCCTTCTTTAGATACTGCAACTCTCCAACAGCTCCGTGGCGTTCCATTCTGTAGTTAAGCTTGAACAAACCCCAGGACTTTAGCCTTACCTGGGACAAACAGGTGCCAGGTGGATGTCTCTCAGAGAAAATAAACTTTGATAATAGTATTTCTCTAAAAGTTTTAACAAGAGATGTGCCATGATAGAAATGAATTATGCAATATAAAATACAAAACTAAGTCATTATCATTCATAGACGAATTTGCACCAAAAGGGAATAATCCCCGAAACGGAAAGAAATAAAATACAGAATGCAGATAGCAGAGGAATTGCCAAGTGGTAAGCCTGTATGATGAAGTGAACTCTCAGTAAGTTGAATGAAATAAAGCAAAGCGAAGTAGAAATCCTGATTCGACCTTTATTTTGTTAAGATGCAGCTATTAAACTTATATGTAGCTTATCTGTAAATCAGCATTTGTAGCACAGAACAGCACAGCAAAGGCTGTACGGAGTTCACTGAAATCACTTCATGCCAATACGAGTATTTGTTAGACACACAAGGTGATCATTCCATTCAGACGCACTGCACTTGCTTAAATGGCTGTTTCTAGTTCCTTTACATTGTTCAGAAGCAGTCACATTGTAAAATTTGCTTTGTCCCCCACCAAGCTTCTATGAATAAAATAGTGAATTTAGTTAGGTTTCAAATGAACCCAGGCCTTCTCCTTCTCAGTCCTTTCCTCCTAAGAGAATTTGTTTGTTTTTTGTTTTTTGGACTCCACAAGGATTTTTCTGACCTTTAGCTGTCTGCAATCGTTATTTTTTTTTATCTCTTTTTTCTGGATTATCCAACTGTTTTAATATATTCACACAGAGTCTCTTGGCCTTTGAAAGTTTAAAGGACCTATTAGAAAAGAAGTTGGTGATACACCATAATTTTACAGGAACAAATAAAAGGTCAAAGGCCCTGAGCCCAGAGATGACAAGATGGTTCACGGCTAAATCAATACTCACCCTCGTGTTGACCATGGCGAAAGATTTATGAGCAAAGGGCAAATCATTTAGAAGGTTCAGGGAAACCTCGTGCTTGGGCAAGAGCACCCTCCCTGCTCTCTCACCTGCTTGTTCCTCAATGTAAATAGAAATATAACGAGATACAAGTTTAAAGTCCGGTTCTAGTGCTATATTTTTTAAATGAAGTTTTTCCATATATGTATTTTCAATTAAATCAAGAGTGCATACATTCTACAAAGAATAGGGAAGTGGGGATGGCCTCATAGCTTAATAATTAATGAATCTGGCTTCTATTTGGGTATAGGTAGCACCTTGACATTCCTCCAGAGCAGTCTCTGGAAAACAGAGGATGCAGCGTTAAGTAAACCTATGTGTTACCTTGGGGGGGTCAATGCTGTTGAAAAGGTATGTTTGCACCTAAGGTAATTTTGTTAAACTAAAAGATCGCTTTATGAAATCGATGTTGTATTTGAAGACACTGAAGGGAAAAGTGCTGAAAATGTAGGTTAGAATTCCTGAGACTCTATGTAAAGACGTACTTCAGAATAAGTCTTTAAAGGACACATACCCTGTGGTAGTCACTGGTGGCACGTGGATCTCACGAATTAAGATGTGCTGCATGTGTACAATTTGCTTACGTTTTGAAGACTTACGAAGAAAGTAGATCGCCCTAGGCTCGGTGCCTGTGGCTCAAGCAGCTAAGGCACCAGCCACATACACCTAAGGTGGTGGATTCGAATCCCCAGCCTGGGCCCGCCAAACAACAACAATGACGGCTGCAACCAAAAAATGGCCAGGCGTTGTGGCGGGCGCCTGTGGTCCCAGCTACTTGGGAGGCGGAGGCAAGAGACTCACTTGAGCCCAGGAGTTGGAGGTTGCTGTGAGCTGTGATGCCATGGCACTCTACCCAGGGGGACAGCTTGAGGCTCCGTCTCAAAAAAAAAAAAAAAGTATATCACCCTAGTGATTTTTATATTGATTACACCTTAAAATGTTGACATTTTTAGATGTGAATTAAATAAAAAATGTTAGTAAAAGATTTTACCTTTTTGTTCTTGCTACGGTTAAAATTTAAAATTATGCATGTGGCTCATCAACTTTGTAGCTTACATTGTATTCTGTTGCCTTCCCTGTGTGAGCTTTTTACTGTAATGGTATGTGCATGCATGTATGTATACACACACATATATGTCTATTTCCTAGTGAAAAGAAAACAGTGCTTATTGCAAAGAAATGGAATAAATCATAGAAAATACTTTCCGGAAGCATACAACATAAAAAAAAGGAATCCCCTCAAATACTCCACAAGCAACTGCTGCTTTTGAATGGCCCAAGTTCAAGAGTAGGTCAGCGGGAGCTCAGCATAATGCTCAGAATGTCTGGGGAGCCCCTAGAGGGGAAAGTGATAGCAGGGCTACCTGCTTTAATCCCCTGGTGGCACAGGCAGTTGCTCTGGAGAAGTATAATAAGCTGCCTTTTCAGATAAAGTAATACAAGTGATTATGAAGAAAAGCTTTAAAATCCATGCAGTAAATCATTTCTTAAAAAACAATGTGTTCAGAATTGAGGCCAGTAAATTATTTTTCCTGGATTCTAGTATTGTTCTCTATTCCCTGGTAAAAGAAGCCCTTGGAAACTCAAAAATACTGAAATCTGGCTTATTTTTATCTAACATCACTGGACACTTACCACTTACACAAGATTTTTTGTGTGTGTGTGCGTGTGTGTTTCCTGTGCCAAATGCCCTAGAATGAGGCTTCTTTTTGCCCCTAAACACTAGGGAGATGGTAAAACAGATATAAATGTATGATCTAATTTGTAATCTTTTTTATAATTACAAACAAAACTGCAACACAGAGTAATCCTATAGTTAAGTCACCACTTAGAACCAGTGAAGCTCCAATGTCAATTTCCTTTTGGGAACCCAAGACAAATATAAAAACCAAAAGTTTTTATTCTTCTCCAGGCTTAGAAGTAAAATGGGATATTTCATTCAAACAACCTTCATTCACATAAATCACTAATCATGTTTTATTTTATTGAAAATTTGATATAAACAATTGTTACTGAAGTCCATGCATACACTCCCCACTCTCCAAGTAAACTGAAGTTCACTCTGATACATTTCCTGTGGTTCCAAGGCTTCTCACCAATCAAGGCAATCAATTCCATTTTCATTTTGATGATGCTACCTTTTCCCATGATCTTTCATATAGGAAGAAGTCATTAAGCCTATCAAAAATGTTATTTTATAAATAGAAGTTTTCAAAAGATAATCTTTGGTTCAGAGATTCCACATCTATGAGATCATTTAAAAGATACCAACTCATAAGTCTGGTGTTCCCCCCCCCCCCCGTTTTTTTAATTGGTCTACACAGACATGTCTACACTTTGTTCACAGTGTAGTTAAATATTATCCTTTGACTCCTGACATTATGCTGTTACTACCTTAAAATGGAAACATTAATTTAAAGTATATAAGTGGTATACTTTTAAAGAACCTTTCTGTGGTTTTCCAAAAGCATTCCAAAGAGGTTACTTACGTTGCTTTGAAACTGGTTTGAGTTATGGGAAGGCCGTAGCCTCAGACCAGCAGCTGAGACAGCAAAGTAGATGAAAGTTTTTCGCTTTGAGATCCAGGGAGAGACACAGCTGCTACAGCTGGCCTGCTCAGATCTCAACACTTAGTACAGTGATGGAGAAGGCGATAATGCTGGGTCTCAGCTTGAAAAGTGCATTAATAAAAACAATCCCTAAATAGAACAGGAAAATCGATTAATGAAATCTAGGCTCCCGGCTACAAAATGAAATGATTTTCTTACAGGCAAGGGAAGGGGAAATCCTCTTAGATTCTTAAAGATATCCACTTCTGAGACATTGTCTTGACAAAATGAAATCAGACAGAGGCTAGAGTATAACTTCTTAATAAACCCAGTTTACCCTACACAGGTACGTCTAAAGAGTTTCAAATTACCGTCCTAGAAAATGGGAGTGTGGCAAACGTGCATCCTGCATCAGAGAAGCCAGGATCGTCTCAGGTCACGATTTGTTTCTTTTTCATATTTACACTGCGGGACACACGTGCAAAGCTGGTGGATCTTAGAGATTCACTGTGCCGACGCGGAGAGTGCCTTCAGTTGTACCACAGAACAGTTGTCTAAGGAGGACAAACAGGCCTCTGGGAATCTGTCAGGGAAGCTATGACAAAATTCCCGGATGGGGAACTTCTCCAAAATAATTATCAGTGTTAGAAAAATATTTCCCAAACAACACCACCTTCTTTTCAAGGACGTCTAAGTCCTAAACAGTCATTATGTGATTAAACCTAACAACCCAGTCAGTTAGGTAAGAGAGTGGTATGATTACACCTAATATTACGCTTGTTTTAAAGATAAGGGCCTGGCCTGGAAGGCCGTGCGATTTCTTTAAGGCCACACAGGAAGTTAAAGGAAGAATCAAATTGGGACACCTCATCTTGGTCCAGAAATTCTTTACCATTCTGTTTGAAATGCATTCTGCTTTCAGGTAAGAAGAAAAGTTAAGGTAACTAAAATATATGATGCTTTATATACAATTGTTTTTGTTTGTGCTATAACAGCATTAAAGAAAAAAACTGTCAAAAGATTATAAAAATTGTCAAGCAACTGATCATTCTTCTGACCTTATGCCCCATTTATTCTCATCAAAAGAGAACATAAAACCAGCCTGTGCACTCTGAATGCTAAGAACACTTGCTACTTTTCTGAACACAAACTGTAATTGTACAGAGGAAACAGAAAATACTTTGTTTTTATGATTTTCAACAACCACATATATGTGTTAGTCCCATCTGGCCTATTACTACCTGTTTTACTTCTTTTATCTTACCCATCAAAGAGGAAATTCTTAAGGAGTTATAGCACAGCACCAGTAAGCAGTGTTTCACTCACTCACTCATTCATTCACTTAAATTTGTTCTGGGTCCTGAGGATAAAGCAATGAACACAGGAGTCCTGCGCTCATGGGGATTAGTGCTCTGTAGAAAAATCAAAGCAGGCTCAAAGGCTTGCATGGCACAGGCTGGGTAGGACGCAGATGGCTCTGCTGCATAAACGGTCAAGAAATTTCTGTCTTAGTGACTTTCATGCAGTGTAGACCTTAGAGAAAGGAGGGACATCTGGGGATATTTCCGAGCAGAAGGTGTCTAGTAATGCTTGGGGGAAGAGAGTCTCTATGAGGAACATGAGGTCACAGAGGTTTGAGATGCAGGCAGAGGACTATGGACAGAGTTTATATCACTGCTATAGTCTGTATAGGGACCCTGGGTTTGACCCAAAGTGAGTCTGACACTCTCCAAGAGTTGAGACTAAAACATGACTGACCTGCAAGTTAGAATCATCACTCTATCTGCCTTAGGAAGCGTGTTGTAAGTCACCTAGCAGCCCTCCTAGGTGGCTAGTTCAGTCGTGAAGGTGAAAATGACAGTGGCTCATTCTGCCCCAGTACATTCTAATGCTGAGAGGAAGTCAGGGCGAGAGTGGGTACGTACTGAAGGTGGAGGAGACGCGCCGATGGGTGAACGAGGAACGTGAAAGGAGTCAAAGAGGACATCGTGGCATTTAAGGTGAACGACCAGAAGATGGATTCCTATTTCCCGAGCTGGAGAAGCCTGTGAGTGGAGAGTCTTCAGATATTTGTTTTGGACGAGTAAGCCTGATGTGTCTTTTAGATCTTCCAGTGACATGTTGGGTGGCCAATTCAGTGGAGCAGCACTTTGAAATTATAGAAGTTTAAGGGATCCCGACCGACTCCCTTCCCTGACTTGTAGGGAAACATCGGAAATGTTCTCATAAACACGTTTATTGGAGAGCTTTTGGCAGGGACCGGGGTCTTTTGGATTCCCGTTTATCTCTCACTTCATTATATCATATTACAACCACATGTGAAAAAACAGCCAGCACTTTACAGGATGTTTAAGGACCTGACTACGTGAAAGTGATTTTACTTATCTTTCCTTCAAAGCAGAAGTTAACCTCTTCTGATGATTTGGAGGCACTGTAGGAAAATCAACCAATATATAAAGTGGAAAATAAATCTTCGAATGCTGTTTTGTGTGATTTTTTACATTTAACTTGTTAGCCTTTAATTAAGTTATTTATACACCATAGTACTTCCCTTTTCTACAGATTGCCATTACGCCTTCCAGGAGCAGAAGATACAAGAGGAAAAGGAATAGCCAGGAGGGTGGGTCACAGCACACGTTATTATTATGATTATTATGTTTATTATTAACCTTTTTTGCTTAATTCATGGTTTTCAAATATCTTTCAGACAGATGGGGTTAGAGAAGGACCTTCATGGTCTTGTTTTCAACCTCTCTTTTCCTTTCCCTCTTATAGATTATTCATATGCACATGCCTATGTATATGTGTGTGTACACACAGTTACACACCATATAATAACGTTTCAGTCAATGAAGAACCACATGAACAAAAGTGCTCCCCAAGGATCATAATACCGCATTTTTACTGTACCTTTTCTTTGTTTAGACATGTCTTGGTACACAAGCCTTTATCACTGTGTTACAGTTACGCAGAGTGTGCAACACCTCAAGATGCTTTACCAGTTCATAGCCAGTCACAGCCGGGGATCAACAGGCCACACTGTATAGACCAGCTGTACACCGGGCGGCACCTGCTCCGTTTGTGCTAGTCAGTCTCTCCTGTTCACACGACAACAACATCACCTGAAGACACGTTCCTCAGAAGGTGTTCCCGTCATTACATAACATACCACTATCGATTTCCCTTTGGAGATGGGACCCTGCATTGTTTTTGGTTTCAAAACAATATTTTCAAATGCAGGCTAATAACCTTTAATTCAGAATAGCCAACTTAGGACAATGTCTTTGGAATAAAAGAAAATAGCAATATCAATCTGTGTTTTAAAACTTCTTAGCAAATTTTAATATTAGATTTAAAACCAGATAACAAGCTTATTAAAGAAAAAAATGAATTGGGAACACTGAAAATAATAGTTACAAAACAAGAAAAAATAACAACAAAGTCATCGTCCTTATCATCCCCTGCTACTGCCCAGTAGTAAAAGTCACAGGTAGAGTATTTAGAGCAAATGTGTGACACAGAGTTAAATACATTTGTAATGGATTTGGGGGAACAAAAAGCCCTTCAGGAAGTCTCGTATGGATAGGGTTGTGCAAAGGAGAACTCATGACCAGAAAACTGTGAGACAGGAAGTAACCGATGGTCGCAGAGCACAGATACTTCAAGCAGAAATGCTGGTTCTTAGCTCAGGGAACCTTTCAACGCAGTAAGTTATATCTGGCATTTGCCCTGTATAATTATTATTGTTATTATTCCCTGCTTATTGGTCTATGTAGGCTATGATGCAGCAGGCACATACAAAAGGTTCCTGAAGAGAAACAGGATGTTTATGTCTCTGGAAAATCCATTTGTGCCCCAGGAAACACCTCAGTGAGGGATGACAACGTCTATGAACTTTAATGTTTAGTGGGTGTCTTTATTATTTCCTCCTCCTTCCTTCCTTCTTCCCCTTCCCCTCCCTCCCTTCCTTCCTTCCTTATTTATTTTTTGAGACAGTGTCTCACTATGTCACCCTCAGTAAAGGGCTACGTTGTCACAGCTCACAGCAACCTCAAACTCCTGGGCTTAAAGCAATTCTCTTGCCTCAGCCTCCCAAGTAGCTGACAGGTGCCCACCACAACACCCAGCTTTTTTTTTGTTGCAGTTGTCATTGTTGTATAGCAGGGTTTGAACCCGCCAGCCTCAGTGTATGTGGCTCGCACTGTAACCACTGTGCTACAGGTGCCGAGCCAAATAGATATCTTTAAATAATTCTAAACATGTAAGATTGTATTTTAAAAACACATATTCCTATCTTTTGTATGACTATTGTAAAAAAAAATCTACTTGCAGCTTGCTCTACTAAAAAGAGAGCAAGCGGCTGGGCACTGGGGCTCATGCCTGTAAGTAACCCTAGCAGTCTGGGAGGCCAAGGCAGGAGCTTCCCTTGAGCTCAGAAATTTGAGAATACGCTAAGCAATGGCAAGACCCATCTCTACTAAAAATGGAAAAATAAGGCAGGGGTTGTGGTGGGCGCCTGTAGTCCCAGCTACTCAGGAGACTGAGGTAGGAGGACAGCTTAAATCCAGGAGTTTGAGGTTGCTGTGAGTTAAGCTGATGCCATGGTAGTCTAGCCTGGGCAACAGAGTGAGCCTCTGCCTCAAAAAAAAAAAAAAAAAAAGAAAAAGAAGAAGAAGAAGAAAAGAACAGAAAAGAAAAGAAAGAAAACAGAAGAGAAGAGAGAAGAGAAAAGAAAAGGTTTGTCAGTCCTTGCAGCATTTGAGCAAGTCAGAGATTTAACCAGCTCTCACTTCCCTCATCACAGAGTAGCTAGGGAGATTCAACATGATACTCTTATAGTCCACGCAAAGCACTTACTACAGATTCTGGCATATTAAAATATTCATCATTGTTAGTTGTTTTTTTTTTTCACTATATGGTTTGCTATAAAATATGGCTAAAAATTGTAACAGGCAAAGTATAAAAATTTGCTTTAAAAAAAACACCTAAAAGCATTTGAGAATATATAAATCAGTTTTTGAAAGTGTACGTCAGCATTGTAAGCCATTATTAAATGATCTTCATTAATGTAAGATCTGAAAAATATAAAGATACAGCATTCAAACTTATAATAACAAAAAGCATAGATAACTTATTTAGGCAGCTTTTGTGTTAAAATTTTGGTATCTTTAGGTTAATACTCTTAATCCCAAATAATGTATATATAAACACATCGGTTTTCCTATTTGAAAAACTACCAAAAATTGAGTGATTTTCTGAGTTTAATATGTAAAAAATATTGTAAGCAAATCCTTATGGGGCATTTATGCTAGTTATCAATAGAGTTATGAATAATAATTTCTTCATATATCATAAATTTAACCAACATGTTAATATGTGAGCTATTCCCAGAAATTTAATACACGTTTTAATTCAGAATCATTCAGAATCAGTTCCTAGGAAATGAAACATAACTTCTAGTATGCGTTCATTTTTAATGGTTTCTATCAATCCCTTGAGCCATTTAAAGAGCTCATTTAGGATTATAGGATATTTATAATTAAGCAAAGCAATTTAGGATGTGTTAAGTGGAAGTGCAAATATGACTTACACTTCTACTTTTTGGATGTTTTAAACCTCTGAAACAGATCTAATTCCAACTCAGAAACCATCCTTATCAGGACAACATCTTTCTTCTGCATTGTAATATCTACTTCCTATAGTATGTTATAAAAACTCCTGTTAAATAGGACAAGACTCTTTAACAGGAGACTAACAGTTCAGATAACAATAACAAGTCACTAACAAAAATTAGGAAAAATTGAGGTCCCTATCATGTTGTAATTCCTTCTTATAGGAACTTTTCACTGGAAGCATCCAGTGTTTGCCCACCGCTCAGTTCTTGGTCATCGCTATTCTATGTCCTGTTATTTTAGCCATAAGAAGGGACGTTCCTATGAATGAGATAAGGGAGTTAGGTGAGAATCAAACCACAGAGGAGGCTGAATAGTGAGCTAAGTATTTCGCATTTTGCCATGAAGGCAATAAGAAATCTTTGAGAGATATTTAAGGAAGGAAATGATAAAATTGGCTTCACCAATCAAATAGATTTTTATTTTTTGCTGTGTGGCAAATAGTTCCAAAGGGATGGAGACTATAGGCAGAGGTACCTATTAAAAAAAAAATAGCAAATGGTGGTGATGGATGATGAGCTCTTTGGTCAATAAATCTATGCATTGGGGCCATGGAATACAATGCTTAATGGGTTAATAAGGGAAAATAATAACATTAAAATGACCTGGACCAAGTATATTCATTGAGAGAAGAAGAAAAGAAGGAAAGGACTTGAAAAAGTGATAAGTCCAAGTTTCAGACATTTTCTTTTTGAGGTGCCTATAAGATGTTCAAGCAGAGATAACAGTAAACATTTAGCACTTAGGTGTCTGCAGTCAAGAGGAGAGTTCCAGAAGTCATCAGTTATATGAGTGAGTGATTGGAAAAGCAGGGGAGGAGAAGGAAGAAGGATGGAAGGAGAGGAGCAGAGAGAGATGATAGGAGGAAAGAAGAAAAAACGGTGCTTTAGACAAATAATAAAAAAAAAAGAAGAAAAAAATGATATAAATTAAGCAAAATTGGCACATAAAACAGACAAGTTAATTAGTGGTATGTACATGTGAAATCTATCTATGTATATCATACAAATATGTATATATATATATTTTATATATGCATATATGGTATATGTGTCTGAGTATATAATATGTCTTATGTTGCATATAAATATAGCATATACTTATATACTGTGATTATATTAATTTTATGTGTCATTCTAGCTAGGCTATGGTACCCAGTCATTTGGTCAAACAACAGTCTAGATGTTGCTCTAAAGATATGTTTTAGATGTAACTAGCACTTAAAATCATTGGACTTTGAGCAAAGCAAATCACTCTCCAGAATGTGGCTGAGCTTCATCCAAGTAGTTGATGGCTTTAAGAGAAAGGCTTAGGTCTCCCAAGAATTTCTGCCTCTAGACTGCCTTTGGATTCAAGAATGGAGTCACGGCCCTTCCGTGCGTCTCTGCTCTGAGGTCATGCTCTGCAGATTTCCGAGCTGACTGTTCTCACAATCACCCAATCATGTGAGCCACCTCCCTAAAATAAACTGCCATACAGAGAGAAAGAGAGAAAGGGAGAGTGAGGAGACCCTGGCTCTGCTTCTCTAAAGAACCCTAACTAATATAATCACTTTAATAATCCAGTAAGATGTAATAAAAATTATATATGCTAAAATATTTAAGAGGGCCTTTCTCTGTGGGACAGGATTATGGATAAATTTCATTCCTTCTTTCTTCATTTCTATATTCTATGCTTACGTTAGCTTTATTTTTATAATCAGTAACAAGCAACAAACTTTGAACTATAAGTGAGAATTAAAAACTGGAGAAATAAGAATCCAATGTATTAAATTCTAATATGAAGGCAGTAGATGAGCTAATACAAGGGCTGGGGTAGGGGAATGGAGGAGTGGGTAGAGGGCGGGAGGGAGGTTGATGGGGGATCACAGTGTATGGCACAGCTCTTGGGGGCAGGACACAATTATAAGAGGGACTTTATCTAACAAATGCAATCAGTGTAACCTCATTCTTTGTATCCTCAATGAATCCCAAATAGTAAAAAAAAGATCAGAAATTTACATTATAGCTCCCAGATAAATACTAAAACTTTTCCAAGGTGATATACATGTCATCAATTGCATATAATTTTAACACAGAGGTTGTGCTGATAAAAATGCATTCCACATTATAGGTTCCTTTCACATATTTCAACTAATTTCTATATTTTGCCAAAATTAAACACTAAAAAGGGCACAGAGCAAATAGAAAGGCATTTTCCAGCGCACCAAAAATTTGTTCTTCCTATGATAGAATGGAATGACCTATCTAAAAAAGAAGTTTTTAACTAGAAGAGATGAGATTCATCAGCTGAAGAATATACCAAAAAAACAGGTCATGAAACAGAAGCTTGTTCACAATCACTATCTAACCATTGTCCACTGAAGAGGATGCCCATATAAAAAAAGGGATGAATCTGGTCCTGGGGATACACAGAGTCCCTGATGTGAAGAACATGTCATTAGGATATTAGGATGACTAAACCCTGCACCACAAAACATTTGAATGATACCTTGATCACTTGTTCTGATGTCACATTTACCCAGCAGCATCCCAAAGGGAGCTGCCTTTATAATACACCATACAACAAATATTTAGTGTTTAGAGAAACTAAGTGTCTCAGTTAACATTGTAGCTCATTCAGTAATACGTGTCTCTGAGCTTAATATATGTGAGTCTGCTCTGAGAAACAGATCCACTCTTGGAGTGCTGACAAACTGGGTTTCCACACCTGCTAAATCAACCAGAAGCTAGGCACCCACTTGGAAATTCGCCAAGGCAAATTCACCCATGCCACCCTGTGAGAAATACCTGGAGAGATAATTTGCCTTAAGCAAGTGGAACACCTCTACATTTCCAGGCAATGCAGCTTTCTTCATTAACTTTCACATCGTATTTATTCCAATAAGACAGTCTTTAAAAGCTAAAATGTCTCAGACAACCTCACTGAATTGTGCTAAACTACTAAACTTTTCTGCTCAGATTTCACAGATAATCTTGATAGAACTAGGATTGATTTAAGCTTAACTTTTAGCCCATAGACAAGACTATAATTAGGAAGAAAAGTTTATGTTAAATAGCATTCAACAGAAAAAAATAATGTTTTGCTACACATAAATATCTTAATAAGAACAAAGAACTGGGAAAGAAACTCAAAGTATCACAAACGGCTCACTTACTCAACATGGAATGATGAAAATTGAGAAGAATCTTTGCTCCTCATTTTAAAAACGAAGGGAAATGAAACTAGGAAACTTCATCAGGATCAAAAATTGCTTTTGCATGTTGTTCTTATTACACAGAGAAGAGAAAAGGATTTCAAAGCTAAAGTATGGTTAATTCCAAGGGAATATTCACAAATGATACACTACCAGTACTCTCCATTTTTTTAAAAGCTTCAGGGGTAACAAATTACATTCTAAGAGGAAGATCTATTTCCTAAGTAATCTACATAATGGTTGTAATTCCTCTACGGTTTTGAGCATAAGAAATCGGTTTTGAACAGGAAATTTGTATTACTCTTCCTAGGTCTCATTATAAATTCTCTATATGAAACACAAAAACTTGAACTTGAGAAGTATATTTAACCTATAGTAAATATTGTACCCTAGCCAAAGGCAAAAAAAAAAAAACTATGAAAAGATCCAGGGGAAAAGGCCAAGAACAAGCACATAAACAAAGTGAATAAACATGTCACCAGAAGAATATAGAAAGTGATCTGAAGCCAAATAACTTTCCTATGCTTATTACGAGGATGTCATCTCGGGAGATAAAATATAGTGTCATAAATTTAAAGGTCACTGAATTTTTCAAGGTAACCCAAACATTGTAAGGACATACAATTAATTGTCCCAACAGTTAGAGCATAACCAATAATTGCAAGAGATCCAGTCTCGTCAGATAAAGTCTATACGTACTGATGTGCCCTGACCTTTAGGTACAGTCCAACTTAATAAAAGTAAACAAAACTATCCTATCTTTTTTGATACATTTTTTATGCTTAGTGCATAATGAAAAAAAGAAATTCTTTTTTATAATTGTATTTCATACAAAATGGTGAATACTCTACCTGCATTTTATCAAGATATATTTTCTATTCTGGATAGCCAACATCATCTATAAAACACAAATACTTGAAAATTATCATCATTATTTTCCCTAATCCTGAACAACACCCCCACCAAGTCCATTTTAATCTTTTATTTTTATGATTTTGGATTCAACTGTTAATCTTGTAACACCTCCACTCCAGATTATGCTTTTGACTTTTTCCGACAATGTTTATAGCATGAACTAAGGGATAAGTATTTTTAACAAGTGAGTTTTTAAAACAATCTTGTTCATATGTCCAAAAAACTTTCAAATAAGATCTCTGTTGATAAATATTATTTATGACATTTATTCACACAATATTGGCACTTTCAAAAGTTGTTTTTAGTGTCCCAAAGAGGTGGAATAATCTTTAGGCTACAAATTTATAGAAACAAATCTATATGGCAAGTAGTAGAATATATACGTAAAAAAAGTGGTAGCCCCAGAGGCAAGCTGCATTTTTTAATCTATTGGACATGGATGCCTATTATATGAGGGAATGCATTTTTGCAATTGTAGTAGGATAATCACCAATCTTAAAAACTTGACATTTTGAGAATTTAAATTTTTTATGCTTGAGGCAATTGAATGCAAAGATTAAGAGTCCACTGAGTCCGAAGATGAGCGTGATGTTTTGAAGTGTGCCCTATTCTCAACAACCCCAAAGATATCAGCCTCCTATTTTAGATATGAGAAAACAGATTTTAAAAGCTTAAGGCAGTGGTTCCCAAAGACCTGTCCCTAGACCTGCTACATCAGCATCATGAGGAGACATTTTGGAAATGCAGACCTTGGAAGGCCACCCCAGACCTGCTGAATTGGGAACTCTGGGGGGATAGCCAGGAATCTGTGTTTCATCAAGACCCTCAGGTGATGCTGATGCACAATAAAATTTAGGGCCATGGGGGTGAGGTAATTTGCCTGAGGTTACAAATGCAGTAGCTGGTAAACCTAGATTGGAATTCAGGTTGGCCTTTCTTTCTTGAAGCCCAAGCTTTAAGGCAATACCTCATATGACGTTCAGTTCAGAGCAGCCCTTTTTAATTTCAAATCAGTTTTACTTTATAAACAAGATTACTGTAGTAGAGAGAGTTCCCTGAACATGATGGAAACTTTGAATGTTACAGTGCCTCAAGGTCATCATTCTGACAAATGTTCACCTGTCATGTAGAACACAGGGAACATTCCTTATATATTGTCAAGGTTTGAGATTGAAATATCAGATGCCACAGCTCCCAGCTCACTCTTCAGCCCACCTTTCTCAGCCAACAAACAACAAACAGGCCTTCATTATTAAACAGGAGGGTGAGAGGGGACAGGGTTTTAAGAATGGCTCTCTGTCGGGAAAGGGTCAGAAAGCAAGCAAGCTGAACTGGTGATATCATTCTTTCACAGGACACAGCAGAGGAAATCAGGGGCAACACATTGAGGCCTAAACCTCTAAAACTGCTCTCATTCATCTCTTCAGCCACCACAGAACTCTCCTTCACTAGGATCAAAAGCAGACAGTTGATGATGAACTATACTGTCACCTAAGCTGTTCTCACCAGCCCTCGTAATGTGACTAATCAGGGCCGGCCAGGCGCTCAGCAGCTGCAGGTCCTTTGGAAGAGGAAACCTGGAATGAGAGTGGCTAAATGTCCATAGCACTTTGGTTAAAGAAATGAATACACAGCTGAGTCCAGAAGTCAGCTTGTCTATAGCTTAAATGCTAACAAAGGCAGGGTCAAAGACTGACCAGTATTACCTCAGGACATATTTGAGAACCACTTTGAAAGACCCCAAATTTCCTTTTCCTCAAATGCCTATAACACTCGTTTATTCTTCAAGTGTCTGTTGAACTCTTGCAATTGTTGTAAAACAGAGAAACTAGAAACAGACCTACAGCAGTGCAGGAGCCAGTCGGTCATGCCAGGGTGATGGTAGTGGTGATGGAGAGTATTACTGATGGAGCTGGGCTGTTTGGAAGTTAGAGTCCTGCCAATGCTTTAAATGGAAGAAAAGAGAGTTTGAAAATTAGATAATGGTGAAACTGCAGTTCTTGGTGTAGGCTGAGTATCCCTATCCAAAATGCTGGGCAAGAAGTGTTTCAGATTTTGGATTTGGGGGATTTGGGAATATCTGCGTTATCCTTACCAGTAAGAAACACCAAACCTAAAAAATCCCAAATCTGAACTATTTCAATAAGCATTTCCTTTGAGTTATATGTCAACACTCAAACAGTTTCAAATTTTGGAACATTTGGGATTTGAGATTTTTAGACTTGGGATGTTCAACTTAGGTCCTAGGATAGAACCAAAGAAATATGGAAGCAAAAATTTTTGAAGATAAGATAGGAAACGGAAAGATCACCGTGTTGAAGGGATCATCCAGTGTTTAAATCTCCAAGATGGTGAAAGCTATTGGAGTAGAAAGAAAAAAAAATAAACAAGGTATGAAAGTTACTACTGCGTGAAGGAGAGGAAGGATATGTCAGTATATGACCTCAATAAGCAAGGGCATTAGAAATAAAGTCTGCTTAAAGGAGGGAAGAGAAATAACACTTCTGTTACTTCATGAGGTATTTTAAGTGGGACAAATGTGGCGAGCCACTGCCTTAAGAACATAATGATGTCCCCAGTTATGCTTAACTGTGGTAGAAGCCTTTCTCCTCATTCAGAGGAAATATAGATTTCCACCACCACCACCATCCCCTCCCCGGGGATCTTTACTACAGAACTAAAGGAGATGAACAAAACAAAATAATAAAAGTAAATAATAATAATAATAGAAGTAAAAAACGCACAGAAATAAGTGAGCTAAAGAAGAAAGATTCTTCAGTGCAAACAACAGATGGGCATGGCTGAAACCAGTACTGGACAGTCACCCCTGATTCTTTTTCCTTGCCCACATCCCATGTAGCTTGCTCGGCAAATCAAGGGCCTTCAGTTGAAGCTGAAGTACATTTCTAGCCCCTGCTAGAATCTTCCAGAACCCGTAAGAGAAATGACTTAACTAACTTGCCCTGTTTATGACACCAAGTAAGTGGTACAGGCCATAGTCAATCTAGAGATGAAAACTGTCAAAATCTGATCTATTTGGAAATGTGAAGGCATGTGAATTCCACTGAACCCTCTCTTTGGCTGTCCTCTGCTCTCAAAGCTCCCCTCCCTTCAACAACTGTACCCTTCTGGGAGAAGGCACTTCCCCACTTTGCCCTAAACTTTCCCCTTTAGTTATGAAGCCTCCATGGTAGACAGATTTCTCCACTATCCCAGATGACTGCACCTAAACTGCCCTTACGAATTAAACTTCTTCCACCTCCTCTTCATATGCAGAATAAACTTAATCTCAATAAATAAAGAGTTTGTGGGGTTCTTCCCTCTTTTTCACTGAATGACCCTATCCATTCTTCTGCCTTGATGTCATATTCATGTTGATGAATTTCCTCTAGATGTCTCTGGCCTGAAACTCAATTTTCCTCCTCATATTTTTACCCTTGGAAATTCCATGAGCATATGTATTAAATATACAAATCCAAAGTCCTTGTCTACTTATTCAGAAAATCTATTCTTTACAGTCGCCTTATCTTGAAAAAAACGACATCACCTTCCCCACGATCCAAGGCTAGAAAGTGCCATATCTGGACTCCAATTGGTCATTCTGAAGTGTTTCATGGCCTCATGGTCTCCTTCCATTTCTACCACCACATTCTTCGTCTCTGATTCCCCATTGGGTACAACCAATGGGCTCTGCCTACAGTATGCCCCCCACCAGACTTCAGTTTCCTAAGACATGACTTTTCGTCTATTACTTCCAGGTGTCTAAGAGGTTCAATGACACCTATTACAAAATTCCAACTTCTTAACATGACATTTTTCACTAATACTGCCATGAGTCCCAGGCTTCCGCCACATCCTGAATACAGCGTATGTCTTTGCTCTCATGTTCTATTCTTCATAAGACAAAAAATAACTTTCTCTTATTCATCTTTCAGGACATACTTCAAAAGCTACCTATTCAAGGGAGATTTCTTTGATCTTCTATTCTCCCCATCAGAAACAACTGCGTTTTCCTTTGTATCCTTGGACATCTTGTTTGCACCTTTTAAATCCCTTTTAAATCCCTTATATTAGAAGTATACTGATTTCATTTCCCACTGTGAGACTGTAAGTTTCACAGACACCCTAAGATATTTAAGACAAGCTGCTTGAGCAAGTGAAAGGAAGGAACAAGAACAGGTTGCCTATGGCTCATATTTAGAATGTTCAGATGTACCACTACTTCAGTGAGGTAGACAGACTCAGTGTCCATGCTGGAATTCAACAGAATTACTGAATTTCAGATAGTGAGAGAACACCAGGTCGGCCCTGTCCAATCACAGGATTCCTTAAAAGAAGAAAATTTTCACTGCTTTCATGAAAGAAATGCAGAAAAAGAAGTCAGAGAGAGACTACGTGTGACAGGACTGGACCTACCTTTGCTGGATAGGGTTGCCTGGAAAGCAACAGAAGGAATAAAGGCAATCTCCGAAAGCAAAGACCAGTTTCCAATTGACAAGCAGCAAAAAATGAGAGAATTTGTTTTTGCATGCATAATTGCTAGGAACTGAAGGACTAACAATGTGAGTCAGTTTGGAAGTGGGTTCTTCTCTACGGCTTCCAGTAAATAATGCAGAACTATCAACACCTTGTTTTCGAGCCTTATGGGAACCTGAGCAGGGAACCTAAGTGAGCCCCTTGAGACTTCCGACTGTCATAAATTGTGAGATAATAATAAGTTCGCATTGCTTTAAGTTGCTGAATTTGTGGTAATTTGTTAAAACAGCAATAGGAAACAGAACAAATTTAAGGCAGCAGTTTGTGAAGGATCCAATCATGTCTGAGAGTATCCACAAGACTAATCCTCGAAAAGTCACTTGTCTGCCTGTGAAATCTTAGTAAACTTAAATAAATAAATAAAATCATTCATAAGCATGGTCCTCAGATTCTTTCCTACCCTGAACACACTTGAGATATATGATCTAAACCTCCCACCAACTAGCAGAGGGTCGGGCTTTGGTGGGAAATGACTATACCAGAATTTTTCAGGGCATTTCTTTCGGTAATTCTGATACACCATTAGTCCAAATCCCCTTCTACATTTCTTCTCTTCCAGCTATTTGGGAAATACCGGCTTAAAAATAGCAAAGACAACTTTCGTATTCTAAAGAGATTGTTTAACGAAGCTTAAGTGAATGCTGGCCCTATAAAATCCAATTTTCAGAAGAAATAACTGAGCATGTCTACACCGGGTCAATATCTAGAAAAATAGCCCACATGATTATGCAAAGTCCTTGCTGAGTCCTTGCTCCCATTCAGGCAATGTTCTGTGTGGCATTTCTCATACAATTCCTTCAGAGAACTATTCGATAATCTCTATTGTTCAGATGGGGCAATGAGGGAAAATGACTTGCCTTATGTAAGTAGGACATACTATTGTCAACCTAGAGACAAAAACTGCCAGCATCTGATCCATGTGGAACTGTAAAAGCAAGTAACATCCACTACTGAAACTTTTATATAGAACATGCTTGCATTTTTCACTACAAATTTTCAGATCTCTAGGACTAAGGCAAGAAGAAGCAGCCAATCAGGAAATATGCAAACTATGTGCAGAAATGGTGTGAATGCAGAAACTGGCAGTGGTAAGCCAGCAGTGGAGGCCACTTCAGAGGGACTGTCAGTTGTACATGGGTTTGAGAGGAGGTAATCTCTCTTACCACTGAGCCAACAGTTCCTCCCAGTAACTGCAGGAATAAAGCCAAAAATTACACTTGTTTTATAGTTTCTTCATTTCAAGGGATTCTTTGAATCTGAAATTTCATATACTTGGTTTCCATCCACCATGATCTTTCAGTTAAATTTCAGCTGCTTTTAGTTAGCAGGCTAGGGAAATATGCCAAAATATACCCAACAAATGCAGTCAGCATCGCACAGCAAGCTATTTCTGGTCCAACAACCGGGAGTTGAAAGAGTAAAGGATGGGAGGGTCTCACTACCGTCAAGATCATTTTTTGGCAAATGCTAGACAGACAAATGTCTCATCTGGGAAAGTACGGAAGAACTCATGGCACACTGATTCAGCTGAGAATAACATAAGTTTTTATGTTCTGCTATTAAAATTTATTGTTACAGCAACCTGTTGCCTATACAGTGCTCAGGGATTACCGCCATCATGATGGTGTAAAGGCCTTCAGACAGTTTGCTGCATTCAATGCTACTTCTGTAGTTGACAAATGCATTGACCACCTTTTCCCCATCTTATTAGAAGCATAATTGGATTGACCACTTCCTCATCGGGAGGGATATGTTAATTTATTACCTTCTAAGTGAACACTAATCAATCTTCATTCCCATCCTCTCCCAAATGAGTGAGCAAAATAAACAACTGGCTTCATGGCTTATAAAGGAATTCCATTTACCTTTTTCTGAACTTTTATCTTTGCCTTGGATTTTAGCTCTTAGCCAAAAGATAGTAATTCTGGCATCCACACCATTTATTAAAGCTGAAAACAAATTAACTGCCTAGTGTAAGCAATATAATTTTTTTAAAAAACCTCACATAATAATTGATATAGCATATCACCCTGGGATACCTATGAATGAGGAGCCTATACATGGTATAATAATTTTAATAAAATTTATTTTACAAATGGTATACCAGTAAATATTGCAGGCACAAAATAAGGGAATAAGTAAGGTATTACATTTTACAAAGCCATGCAAAATGGCTTGAAAGTTGATTAATCTCCTAATTACTAAATTGAAGCTAAATTAACCTTGAAATTCATTTTCAAATTGGGCGAAGTAAATAGATGTATTACAAATTACATGAAAATAACTGTAAAACTACCATTTTAGTACCTAATAACATTACAACAAAAAGAAAGATCCGTCTCACCAGAGCAAGAGAAAAAGATAAGAGAAATAAAGAAGGTCACTACCACACAATGTTACTTAAAGGTCTTCATGATTATAAATGATTTTTTAAATGACTGGCTTTTTTGTTTAACCTGTCAAATTTTCATATTTGAACATTACTTTTTTGTAATAGATGACAACAATGTCTTGACAGATATATTTGGAAACAGACTTTCTATCTTTTGCATTTCCATTCTATTCATTGTGAATGTGACCTATGATTTGAACCATACTGGTGCCACTGTTTTCCCTGGCTCGTTGGAACTTATTTAGATCAGGATGTGTGTCTACACATTTTATTGCTTATGAAGTTGACCTGGGTTACTCGAGCATCATTCCCCTTGTGTAGTACTTAAGTGAAAAACAAACAGTTGAAATAAAATGTATGAACAATGCCAAATAAGTAACAACAAATTACTGCCCAAATTGTCATCAATGTCGTAGCAACACTTCTATGGTGACTATGCCGTATTATTTTGATTTTTATCATATTTATCAAGCATAGTCTAACACCAAAACAGCAAAATATTTTCTCACCACAATATGCTTTTCTCGTTTAGGACTGAATAAATATGCTGTCCCTTTTTTTTTTTTTTTTTGAGACAGAGTCTCACTATGCTGCCCTCAGTACGGTGCTGTGTTGTCACAGCTCATAGTGACCTCAAACTCTTGGGCTTAAGCAATTCTCTTGCCTCAGCCTCCCTGGGACTACAGGTGCCCACAACAACACTTGGCTATGCTGTTCCATTTTTAGTTTAAGAATGTCACACAAAACCTTACTTGCTTGATCAACTATTTTTTTAACTGTACATATCACATACTATATTGTATACTACACAGTTGTACATTCACTAACTCAATAGAATTACACTTTGTTAACTCAACAGAACAAGACCCCTTGGAATCAACCAACATTCTGATGTAAAGGATAGTTAGCTTTATATTCAGATGTTAGACATAATTCTCAAATGGAAGGTATAGATATACATCTCCTAATATCTGCATTGGTGTCAATATCTACAGATATCACAGATTTCCTCAGCCAAATTCAACTATAACAAAAATACTTAGAAAATATGTCTCAAGCTCTCTAAGCAAACATAATATTGCACATTATGGAAAATAAACATTTATGTTCCTTGTATTATTTTTATGTGTATATTATATGTATACTCATTGTAATCATCATTCTGATTGTAATGAAATTTAGAACCAGGAAAAGAAAGGGAATAAATAACAGCAAAGTATTACAAAAGCATAATAATGGAACACACACATTTGTTGACCCAAACCAACAGAACATTTTAAAAACTATCTTACGTTTAATAATTGTAAGTCTGTATGTGGGGGATAAAAAGAAAAATTTGTAGACAACAACGTTTTCCATGATTGTCCAAAATAAGTTAGAAAATATGGAGACTGCTAAATTCTACCATAAACAAACCAAATTTACCAAATTTATGAGCTGTAGAACCTTGCTTCCAATCCCCACTTTTCTAGGCCATTTCCTTACACATATACATGTTTTCTTTTTTTTTTTTTTGAGACAGCAGCCTCAAGCTATCCCCCTGGGTAGAGTGCCATGGCATCTCAGCTCACAGCAACCTCCAACTCCTGGGCTCACTATGAGTCTTCTGCCTCCGCCTCCCAAGTAGCTGGGACCACAGGCACCCGCCACAACGCCTGGCTATTTTTTGGTTGCAGCCGTCATTGTTGTTTGGCAGACCCGGGCTGGATTCGAACCCGCCATCTTGGGTGTACGTGGCTGGCGCCTTAGCCACTTGATACATATTTTCTTAAATTAAGAGAATCATATGGAGCTAGAAGCACATATCTATTTTCTATTAATAAAAGTACATTGTTGTGGTCTAAACTCACAAAGTAATCTAGGTGATTAAACCAAAACACACCTGGAAGTCTGAGAGCTCATTATCTATTACCATTGAGTAAGTATTCATTCACATAATTACACTGGTGAAGATACACATACTTTAACTTAAAATGCAGATGCATAGTGATAGTTTATATAGGGCTTTGTCTATACTGCATTTCTCTGTCCAGAATAGAGGGGCCGGAGTGGGATAACGCAAGAGGAACAGAAATTTACTTTATAATACTAGAGGTTACAAGATGTTTCCTGCTGTCACACTGTGATACCTCACACAGCATCAATTTACGCAAGAGAGTTTAGATCGTAATAGATCCGTTTTTTGCTTCACCAACCAAGAATATGATCAGAAGACAAAATCGTCCACTAGGCTTGCTGTTGTTACTTGAAAGATTTGGTCTATCATTAATTTTAACAAATTGGGACATTATTTCCATTGACGTTTCTGTTTATCCCAGAGAACACCCCCGGACCTCATTAAGAAAATTCCTTTGCTCTTAACTTGAATATTTTAAAGGATAGTTCCTTTACCACAAACCCAAGCAATCAGTTCCATTCCTGTGCATTCTTTTCCTCGAGATTATTGTTCCATGAAGCTACGTAGTCAGGAAACTGGCAAATTGCCTTCTTCATTTATATCACCTTAGAAGTATTTGTAGTCTTATGATTCTATCTCTCTTCATTCCCATGGGATAAGAGTAAAATGCTAGCCCTCCAAGCATACAGGAAATTGAAATTTTGTCACCTGCAGAGGACTCCAAAAGTGTGTGATTTTTTTTTCCCTACCATGTTAAGAAAGGATCTCTTGTGTGTGAAAGAAAATTACCTTCCCTTCAGTAAGACACATCTGGAAATATTCTTAACTATAGTCTCGCAGAACGACTGAGAAAGCTGATCCCAATGTTTTTGTGATTTATTACAAGAATGCAGTAGAGTTTTTAAGGGATGTTTTCTTTTACTCAGCTATTTGCTTGGGAATCATGATGCAACTGATAGCCAGAAACAGAATTTACTTCACTGAAGGGCATTTTGTTCTGGGTATCTATGCACTGCATCAAAATGGAGTTGAAACCAAATAACCCAGTAGGCTTTTCAGACTTTTAGAAATGACTTTCTGGCTTGTTTTAAAAGCCAAATGGGCTGCAACTTTTCTTCAAGTGGCCCACAATAGAACCCTTATCTTGTTATTCATCAAACCTTCAACAGAAGATTTTTCTGCCATCTCCTTAGATCTCATACTGGGCGGGCAGAAAATGTGACTACAGCCCAGTAACACAATTTGCCTTAGAATTGAGACTAATAGCAGAACCTCTCTGTCTATTCTTGTCTTAAAGGCTTGTTAGAGTCTCGATGGGGAGGAAAGTTTCCCTGCTGATTGAGTTGTAGCATAGCAAAAATGAATCACGAGTACAAAGGAAGACCATTTTATTCAATGAGACATTTCTTACTCCCTTACTCAGGCGACAGCATTTCTGGCTAATTACCCAATTACCACTGATATAAAGTATGTGGAGAGAATTAAGGGCATGAGAGAAGGGAACGCGTGGAGCCATCAAAAGTTGATAACACTATATTCCCATTTCAGTAATGTACCAGAAAGGCCATAACACCAAAGAAAATGAATGCAATAAATATTGCAATATACTCGGTAATAAGATTATACTAAATTCTATAGGCAATGTAAATATAAACCAAGGAGCTCTGAAAGACAAAAAAAAAAAAAAAAATCAAGGTCTGGATTGAAACTGGAAACAAATAAAAAAATCCCAAATACCCAAAATGTTGACAACATTAGCCAATATAATACTTGAACAGAAATAGAAGTAAGTATAACGTATTGAAATATTTTTTGTCTTTTCATTACATGGCATCATTCCTTAGATACACAGAACAATTACCGCTTTCCTTAAAAAACTACCTAGAAATAGAAATCTTACCCTTTATTCCATAATTTAAGGCACTATTCAAAGACAGCAACAAAACTATAATTGATTTTTGATTGTTAAAATGTTCACACTAAAATTTCAGACTAAAATAAACATAGGAAAATTGGGCCTTATGTAACAGTGAAGCAGGAGAGGAATTATGCGCTCAAGCACAAGATAAAAAGGGAAAAATGCACTTGGGACATCACAGCTGTCTTCCATTACATATAATTATCCATTCTTAGCCTGAGCTAGGGAACAAAAGCTTAGGAAGAACAATGGGTACGTAGATGTCAAAAGCCAATACTTCCCTTTAACTATGAAGTCTTTTGGTTTTTAAAGAAGTGTAGGTAAGCAAGAACAACCTGTTTCTGCGTTACAAGCTTTGCCTTATTTTTCAACCTTGCATAAAATGTTTAAGACATATACTGATCAAGAATACATGGTGGCTATCAAACAATTAATTATAAAGTTATTTATCCTATAGAGTAAGAATAATGAAGAATTTAAATTTTTTAATTGAGAATTAACTACAGATAACAATCATTGGTTTTGTAAGAAAATCTGTCTGTTGCTACAAATGATTAAATGAAATTGAAGTTTAGCTACTTAACTAATACAACCTTTTGGGAAGGAAGTATGGAGAATCCTCAAAGAACTCAAATTAGACCTCCCATTTGATCCTGCAATCCCATCGCTAGGCATTAACCCAGAAGAAAAAAAATCATTTTATCATAAAGACATTTGAACTAAACTGTTTATCTCAGCTCAATTTACAATTGCCAAAATGTGAAAACAACCTTAAGTTCCCACTAACCCAGGAATGGATCAACAAGCTGTGGTATATGAACATCATGGAATACTATGCAGCTATTAAAAGATATGGAGACTTACAACTTTTGTATTAACCTGGGTGGAGTTGGAACAAACAACAGAAAAATTTAAATTAAAATCTACAACCTTGATAGTTTCAGTGTGAAAAAGTTTGAATTGATCTGCTTCTTTAATTTTCAACCAAACTCAGTCATTAAACCTATATGTAATACTGTAGGAACTGAATCTCTCCATTTGAAAACATTTTTAAAGGTTTCAAAAATTTATATTTGCTTTGTCCTCTCAGTTAGTAGTGAGGAGGAACATTTGATCAGTCTTCCATAGCTTTTCAAGGTGAGTTGATACCATAGAGACAGAAAATGAAACTTTATTGTAATATGGATCATGAACTTAAAGGGCAGTTATTGTTAAGGGCTATTCTCATCTTTCAGTTGTAGTCACAGTTTTATTTTCCGTCTGCACCAACTTGGCATGCCACCGTTGCCCCACCACAGTTTGGTACTTGAGGTGCCTTAGAGAGCCTGGCCAAACCCATCCATTGGGCTCAAAGTGGCAGAATAACGTCATGAAGTGAGGGAACAATAATCCCAGAGGTTGCTGATCTCAGAGCGGTATCTTCAAGGCCCAGACTCTCATCATCAGCTCTGGGTAGGAGTGATGTTCCTCCTCTTCACTCCATGCTTCCTCTGTGATCAGCAGATGACCCCCACAGATCCAAACATCTCCTTCTCACATAACAGTGTCATCAGAAGGGCAGAAGCAGTTGGGAGTGAAAAGGGTTTCCCTTGCACTGCCTCACTGGACGGAAGTGATTCTTACATAAGAAAGTCCTCAAAAGGCTAAAAATGGGGAGAAGTAGAAAAGTCTTTCCCTTCTACTCCCTTACAGGAAGGAAACATTTACCAGTAGCACCATCCACAGCCAAGTGGTGAAATGATGGCCCAGATGGCTGAGCAGATCAGGATTCATCCTCCTTGGCTGAGCACAACCTTTTCAGGTAACATAAGGATACTGTTAGCATGAGAAACCACTGAACAGAGACTGAGAAGTTTCACAAGCCAGGGGTGTCCCAGCCTTGGGATCTGGTTCTCCACTTAACTAGCTACGTTACCTTGGGGAAATTTTCTTTCCCTTCGAAACCGGTTTCGACACCCATAAAATAGGAATAAAAATAATAGTGCAGGCCTCATAAGATTATCTAAAGGTCAAGTGACACAATTATTATCCCCCTCTTCTTACAAGAGTAACCTTTTGAAAGGAAAAATTTTTAAAGTCATGTGAAATTACGGGTGCCCCTGTGAGTGTGAATGTGTGGAGAGGGACAGAGGGTAGCCTGTAAGAGCAGCATGAGAACTGTGTTACTTTGGTGACATTAGATATGAGCTTGAAACTCTGGGAGTCAATGATTAGGAATGTTCGTGTTTTTCATGCTAGTCAGTTTCATTTCTAGAATGTAATTTAAAATACATTGACTTTATATTCCGTATTTTGGGTTATTTTTTTTTTTTTTTTTGTAGTTTTTGGCCAGGGCTGGGTTTGAACCCACCACCTCCGGTATATGGGGCCAGCACTCTACTCATTTGAGCCACAGGTGCCACCCATATATTCCATATTTTCTTAGCCTCAGGTTTTCATCTTTTCTTACAGTTTATGGAATTCTTTTTAAGAGGTAAAAAGGAGCTTTCCTGGCTTAGTGCTAATGTCACATGGCATTACTGATTTCACTAAAGTATGATTTTGTGTGTGGGTGTGTGTGATTGTGTGTTTGCATCCACAGTGCTACTTAAACAAAGTTATGTATATTTCACTAGTGATCTGATTTTTTTAAAAAAAACTTGCTACATTTGTTATTATTTTCCTCCTTTGTATTAGTCTTATTTTTTTCTGTTTTTATACTGTGTGAAAAAAAGGAAGTTAAATTTAAGAAACCACTGTTTTTTTAACAGAATTGAGCATTCCTTGTGTGCATAAGATTTTACAGCAAAACAGAATTTGTGAACCTATGGTATTGGCTTTTAAAAGAGAAGCAACTGACTATTTAAAAATTGGAGTCTGACAGAAATTTACTTAAGAATTTCTATATCCATCCTACCTACAAGTGGAATTAATCCATCTGTCACTATAATATCATGCCCCTGATTCTCAGCTGTATACAAAACACAAAAAAGAATGAAAGTAAGTCATGTCCCACTGCATTAAAGTCATAACCCATCAGTTCTGTAAGTCAGAGAGTTCCTTTGTCACTTGCTATGTTATCAACAATATGAGACTTTAGGCTGAATCTAGGTCTCCTTGGACCTTGTTTTATTGCAACTGTTTTATAATATGTGAGCATAAGTCGCCTAACATCTCATTGTTTTCTGGGGCTTGTATACACATATTCAGCCTGAGGAATTTTCTGACTTTTAACAAGTACTCTTTCTATGACTCCTTGTTCTGACCATCCCCCTACCTTTATCCCACCCCACCCCCCGCCAAACCTGACTGCTATTACCGTAGGTAGAACCACTTCCGAGGGAACACAGACAACCTTCCCAGAACCTCCTGTGTGCTTTGATAAGGAAGTGACTCCCAACTATGCTGCACTGGCGGGAAGCACAATGTCTGGCTTGATAAATCTTGTCTGGACTTTCCAACTCTGCTCTTGTTTCAACTTCCTCTGCTGCAATCCGAATCTATTCTGGAATCCTAGAGGACTGTAAAAGCACAAAAGAAATTTCTTTTATTGTTATAAGGTTTATGACCTTCCCTTTGATGTTTGACAGTGAGAAGGATTATTTTCTTTTCCTAGCAAACAGTAACTGCCTTTGAGACCCCAACGTTATATTAAACTAACACTGAAGAACAAATTCTGCTTCGTTAAAAATCCGAAATTAAATACAGCATATGGTGGTGGAGGTGGGGAGTGTCTGGGCATTTAAAAGTCGGCAAGCTTCCAGATTGTGACACTCACATTATCAGTAAGCTCCCCAGACAAATCAAGGCATTTGTCCTTCCAAAGTCTTCTTTAATTTAATAGCCAAGCACAAGAGTTTCAGGAATACCCATGATATTGGTGATTCCAAAAACACAGTTATTTCACTTCAGAAATATTTTCAATGTGAAGTAGTGAGAAATGGTTGAAAAGAATGTATCTTTGTAAGACTTACAGACTTTAATTGAGGATTCACTTTAAAATTATTTTTTTTAAAAAGCATTAAAAATCTGTTTCTATTTCTCATCTCAAGAGAAACAGTCGATCCTTTCTTTGTTGCTGAAGAGAGGAAAAAGCCTGGACTGAACAAGACTCAGCTGATGACTTCTTTCTTTTCCTTTGTAGAATAAAGATCAAGAATCCTAATGTCTTCTTGTATGGATTTAAAATTCTTTCCCTAGAACAGTCTGAGGCGGTGGTTCTCGACCTTCCTAATGCCGTGGCCCTTTAATACAGTTGCTACGGGTCGCGACCCACAGGTTTAGAACCGCTGGTCTAAGGGAAAATATGAAACACTCACCTCCGTATATTAAAGGAGTATGTTTAAGTACCTAAATCCGTTCGCCTCTTTCTCCTTCCCCTCCTTCTCCCTGCCTTTAGCTCGCTAAGGAGATGCAGGTAGCTCTGTCAGTGGGAAGGGGATTTATTGTGCCACTGTATTTAGATCTCCCTCTGGAGATATCCAATTTTGCCCTATCTCTTCCTTCGAAAAGAAAATAGATGAGCTGGCTAAACTGTTAGATCTCACTCCTGGATTCTCCACAGATTTCTGGCCATGAATCGAAACCCTAGCTGAAATAACATCAAAGACAAGAATTCTAATTTTTTTTTTTTGCAGAGTGATAGTCTATGAAAGTGTTTTATTACTTGTCATGTGGCTGGGGCCACGGAAATCTCTCCTTGCACATGAGTAAATTAAGAATAGGAAACCAGTTTGGAAAATGTCCCTACAAATAGAATGTTTCTAATACTGGAGCCATATAAAGATCCAATATAAAAATTAAACTACACAGGAGTATTTCTTTAAAAGTTTATACTTAACAATCAGATCTATTCCTGAGAGAGCTTAGGAAATTTTTCATGAGTGCTCTTGGGGGAGAAAAGTTAAACGGTTAACAAATATCTGTGTTGTCTGTTCATTTGTTTGTTTTCAGGTGACTTCTGTGAGACACACTTAATGCTGGATAATTTATACTTCAATTTTTTCACAAAATATATGCATCAGCACTATGACTAATACAGATATTTTTGTTCAGTTTTACAGATCAGGAAGCTAAGCCTTTTGAAATTAAATGACTTGTCTAAGATAGCTTGGATGCACACCCAATTTGGTCTCTGTATTCCATATTCCATTTGCCAACTACCTCCTTAAAAGTTTAGAGAAGGAATATTCTTTAAGATGTATGGCTTCAATTACTGAAATTACAGTAGTGGCAATAGTGCAATCAAGGTTTTCTCTATCTTGAATTTAAAAAAATATATATTAGATTAGGTATTGAAATATATTTAATAATTATTTTGATTGCAGTACTTTTAAGAAAAATTATTTATGGCTTCTATAAATATGTGTAGCAAATACCTGTCATACACTAGGCACGAAAAATGTTTATTGGGTCATTGCATATGGAATAATCCTGTTTTCTTCTCATTTCTATGCTGTATAGTCTTATATCCATAAAACTCCATGATACAAGAGATGGTTAGACAGTGAAAAGAATTTTCTCTCAAAATACAGAATCTTTAAATAATTTTTTAAAAGCCTACTTAAAATAATGTTGCAAAGCTTCATTTCATAATGTGCATTACAATGTGCACATAATGCATATGCATTATAGTGTGTGTAATATTAATGCATCATCGTAATAGGGTGGATGTAAAGTTCATATGCAATTTAAAATAGTTTAATATAGCAAACTACACACAAACTTTATGTCCTCCCTGTATAATATAGTAAACTACATATACATTACAATAAAAAGTTATTAACAATTAAACCTATGGAAACTAAGAGTATAAATTTTTGAAAATCTTTTGTCAGATACTTACAAGGATTTAGTATCTTCTGGCTATTCTTGCTTCATACTAATTATTAACTCAATTAACAGTTATTTGTAAAAAATTTCCTATAATCCTTGGACTTTGGGAGTCTGAGGCTGGATGGTCACTTGAGTCTAGGAGTTCAAGAACAGCCTGGGCAACATAGCCAGACCCCACCTCCAAGGGGGGGAAAATAGAAAAGGTAGCAAGTCGTGGTAGTGTATGAACAGATGAGGTCCTAGGTACTTCAAGAGGCTGAGACAGGAGGGTTACTTGGAGTTTAAGGTTGTAGTGGGCTGAGGATGCCACAGAATTCCAGCCCAAGCAACAGAGCTTGTTCCAAAAGGAAAACATTAAACTAAGAAATTGGTTATTTCATTTTATAATTAGCATCCACCATTACAAGTAATTCTATCATATTATAGCTCAATATCTCACCTAAAATTCATAAACTACAATTAAAGTATACAGTATGTACGATACTTATCTCAAATTATTTATTGTCAAAAATAATAATAATTTAAGACCTCTGCAATAGGTACCTCAACTGAATACTCTATTTTATTTATCTTAAATATACAAGAAAAAAATTCTACATCCCAACAAAACATTCATCTGCTTCACTTTCAGAATGAACAAGATCATGAATCTAATAACCAATTAGAACTCAATGTTAGAAATAGGAATCTAAAAATGTATAAGATGTGGAGAACTGCACTGCAGTATTGAGCAAAAGTACCATAAACCCCAAATAGTCATGGGAAATGAGAGAATGGTAAATTTGAAATGAGATTGGGTCTTCAGTACTCATACAAAATAAAAGATTTATTTTTTAAATAAATCTTCAAGAGGTTAATGAATAATTAGAAAGAAAAAGAGAGATCATGAGGAATCAGGGTGAGTTCACTAAAAATAAGTGATGGCATTTTTCAGGTATTCTGGATTGGTAAATCAGGAAAATGTGATAGAAATCAAACAACAGAGAAAAAGACCGAAGCAGAAAATTAGTAAACTTGAAAGCAGAAGCAAACTCAAAACAATCAAAGAAATAAACCATAAAGGCACTGGAACTGCAACATATACAGAAGATATATTAAAAAATAACATGAAACCTAATACTTAAAGTCACTTCATTTCACTGATTACCAACCTACAAGGTTAGAGTTGGAAATAAAAAAATCAAAACGCATGCACTCAGAATAGCTTATGGAAATAGTTGCAAAACATCCGCCTGTCCAAAAAGACTAAAGAGAGGGTATGTTACCAATTGAAAAACTATTAGAATTCAGGCCAAGTATTCTGGCAGTCTCCAAATATCAGAACATTCAGATAATTTGTTTTTAGGAATACAAAACAGTATAAAAAGAATCATGGAAATCTGTCCCACATGGAGATTAAAAGAGTAATCAAAGGCTCTGTGCCTATAGCTCAACCGGCTAAGGTACCAGCCATGTACACCTAAGGTGGCGGGTTTGAATCCCCAGCCCGGACCTGCCAAACAACAATGACGGCTGCAACCAAAAAATAGCCAGGCGTTGTGGCGGGCGCCTGTGGTCCCAGATACTTGGGAGGCGGAGGCAAGAGACTCGCTTGAGCCCAGGAGTTGGAGGTTGCTGTGAGCTATAATGCCACGGCACTCTACCCAGGGGGATAGCTTGAGGCTCTGTCTCAAAAAAAAAAAAAAAAAAAAAAGAGTAATCAAAGTGAAAATCATCACGACCCTACCTGTTATACGTTAGGAACTAACAACTCAGAGGAGAAAAGAGAACTACTAATAAATCTGTCCCATATGTAATCTTTATGATTTAAAATCTACTTTTCTTTAGTGACATATTTTGTTACCTGAAATCAATCACCAATTGCCAAAAGAATAACAAATCAGTATAGGAAATATAGATCAGGGTATCATTAATGAATTCAACAACAGAGCATTCAGTATTGGCATGCAAGACTTATTCACACTATATGAACAGTAAAATGACCAGAGAGCATAAAGTCACAGAAATAAAAAAAATTACTAAAAATTGAATAGTCAATAAAAAATAATTTCCAAGGATGAGTGATACGTTTGGAAAGTCCAAGACTCTCTACTTCCATATTTTAAAAAGTATTGAGTAAATTACAGAAGATACACAAGCAAATTAGAGAAGATACACAAGCAAAAATTTTAATAAAAAAGATACATTTTAACTCAAAATACATCTGTAAAATATAACCAAATAAAAAATACTCCAAGAAGTCAAAGACTTATTGAAGACTACTCAAAGATTTTTCAAAGAAATATAAACTAAAGAAATTGTATCAGCTTAGCCATAATTATGTCTTATTTTTATGAGGAGTAGTTTACTTAATAACATTATAGAGTTTGCTGTGCACAGATTGTTATACAGTCTCCTGATAAGTTCACGTAAGTGTACTTTCATAGGCATAAAATAGTAAGGATTATAGCTTTGACTTTCAAATATTAGTGTTACACAAGACCTATATTCCCATTTACACAATTTATGATTGTTGGGATAGTAAATTCATTTGATCCAATTTGAGAAAAAGTAAAATCACACACACACACACAAAAAAAAAACCACATAAAAATGTCCATATTTAAAACAAATGGAAGTCAATATACTCTGAAATAAGCCAATAGCTAATACCAATGTCTGATGAACTCCACTTGAATCAATACAGGAATCATGATAAAGAATCTACAGGAGTATAATCTAGAAGAGCACATATTAGAAAATTCTGCTGTTCCTTTTGAAATATAAATGATCAAAAAAAATTACAAATGATCAAATGATCAAACAAAATCATTACAAGAATAGGTACATAAAGACTCTGAACCAAAGGAGCTTCTTTAAAATTCTAGTACTATTTTTTTGTATTTGAACTATTAAGAGATCTACTCATCATCTTTTATATATACTTATAGTGTACATAATAACATTTGGGATTCACTTGGTGTGACTGCATAACTTTAAAGAATCTCACTTAATAATGTGACATGGTGCCAATGTCAACCTCTGCACATACAATAGAGCCTAAGCAACATGAGGGCAGAATTTTTATCACCGCTGGATCCAACGACTTAGAAGAGTGCCTGTGGGAGGCAGTCACACCGAATTTCTCATGGACCTTCCAACTCATGGTGAGCTGCCCAGTCAGGGGAATGTCTACGTGACTATGCCTCCATGGGGAAATCAGCAGTGCAGGCAGCTGAGACTATCAACTAGTAGCTTAGGCTGGAGAAGCTGAGATGTCTGTCTGAGGAGATGAGACTTGCTCTCCCTGCTCCTCTTCCAGTTGCACCATTATGTGGCCACTCCAAATGTTCCATCACCCAATGTCCTTGCTTACCCTTTACCCAACCTTCCTGGAGGCTGTAATCTCCCCTCTCTCATTCTTAACCTTGACTGCTGACCACTGACTGCTATGCATTGTTGCACATATACTCTGCAATGTACCCAATAAAAAGATTCCAGGAAACAGGACAGGTGCTGCGTTGTTCTCATGCTGCCACCAGGCACATGTAACAGTGTATGCCCTTACAGGCTTCTGGTTTTATGCACTAAGTTTGGTGTATGTTTCTTTTTCCTTCCTCAGTGCCATTCCCTTGCTGGTTACTGTCCCAGGTTGGGGCCCACAAGATATCCAACAAGTGCCTGGTACATAGTAGCCACTGAAAATAATTTACTGAATGCATAAATGAAAATGGTAAAAACAAAGCAATTAATGTTACTGGTTATAATACTAGTCTTAATAATTTACATTATCTACATTTTAAAGTATAATAAAGTGACAAAATAAATTCTTACAGAGAATTTTAACACCTCCAAGAGCATAACTATTGAGAATCAGAACTGTTGATATAAAACTAAGATTATCATTGATAATGATAACAGAAAAAAAAAGAAAGTCATTGAACATTGTGTGATCCATTAGAAGAACTTGATGATATGAAATGCTAACAAAAATAAAGCATCATTAAAAGAAATATAACTCAACAAAAAATCAGATAACACATCAGTTTAAGCTAAAATGGAAAAACTAAAAATCAAAGGGATATTAAAATTTCTTATTAGAGACTTAAAAAATAATTTTATTTTATTATAAAAATAATTTAGGTCTAACTTTTTACACAGTTTAAGGTAAAACTGAACTTTCTTGAACATTTATAACTAGAGCATAAACTTCCTAAACTTACTTGTAAACAAGGAAAAAAACTGTTTTTGAATGTAAGGTAAGGTTTTCAATGTATGCTATCTGCTTTTCATTCATACAATGAAATATTATGTAGTCATTAAAAGTAACATATTCATGAAGAAACCTCCAGTACATGCTATGTTAAAAAAAAGTGAAAAAGCATATGACAAGATAAAATTAGTATAAAATTGCCCAAATATTTTGAATTTTTCTGAGATAGGGTCTTGCTATACTGATCATGCTAGACTGGAACTCTTGGGCTTAAGTACTGCTTCTGCCTCAGCCTCTCAGCAGTTAAAACTACCTGAAAGCATTCTGAATTTTGTACCACATTGAAAACTTTACTAATGTCCAAATTAAAAATGCATTTTAGTGAGGATCTCCAAGAATTAAAGAAATACTAGAAACCGAGCATATATATGCCAAGGCTTATGGCTTCTGACAGACTTTCCTGAGTTTTGAATGGCCTATTTCCTATGTATCTTCTCACACCACCTTATCAATTTGTACTCTAGATTTCTTTTGCTTGAGGACCATTGTTATCAATTAAAAATGTTATTAATTTAGGAATGTTTTTGTTTAAAACACCAAACAGCAAACAATAACTCTGATGTGAAGTAACTCAGGCTGAGTCACAATCCAAACAATTTACTCCCAAACCCACCTTCCAGCTTAAACTCAAGCCTAAACAAAATTCTACTTTCCAATGGCCACAGACCTTGGAAGGAAAAAGTTTTGAAATTATCATTGCATAATGGGCACCTGTATTTTTAACTACTTTGGAAATCACCAGCCAAAATAAAATGGAAAAATTACTTTCTGGATGATAAAACAGTAATAGTATCATAGCTAATCCAAATATGATTCAGAGAGCCAAATTTTATCTGCATATAACACACATTTGTTTTGTTAAAACCCATGAAGAATGCAATAGAAAGCTCGTACGCAGTCTGTCGACCTAAATTGAGTTTTACCTTTTACGATCCAGGTAAAATACCTGCTTTGCTATATAGTCAGCAAATGACCAAAAAAAAAAAAAAAAAAAGAAGAAGAAGAAGAAGGAGGAGGAGGAGTATAAAGATACAGCAATTACAAAAATAAAAATTTTAAAGCTCAGAGCTAGACATTTTGTGGTGAATTTATCTGTCCGATATGGAGAAAAATGAGTCACTGTATTTGCATTGAGAGAGAGTTGCTGCTATTTGAAGTTTGCCTACAAAACTTTAAACTAGAGAGCACACAAAACAAATTCCCTTTTTATGTTATGTTGTACTTAAAGATATTGGTAAAGAACATAACTAAAGAATTTTATGCATGCAAACAGTCTTTGTAATACCTAAGTGATATTACAGGCAGAATAGAAGATTTTTTTTTTTTTGTTTTTGTTTTTGTTTTTTTTTTATTGAGTGTTAACTATGTACATTGATACTCTTCTGGGGTACAGTGTGGGGTTTTCACATGCATTCTGAAATACTTCCATCAAACTGGTCAACACAGCCTTCATGTCATTTTCTCA
>CAUYTI010091381.1:0-27677 GCA_963575145.1 Galago senegalensis | reverse complement strand
GTGGTCCCAGCTACTTGGGAGGCGGAGGCAAGAGACTCGCTTGAGCCCAGGAGTTGGAGGTTGCTGTGAGCTGTAATGCCACGGCACTCTACCCAGGGGGACAGCTTGAGGCTCTGTCTCAAAAAAAAAAAAAAAGAAATTTGTCCATTTTATCTGAGTTGCTTATAATTGTTCACAATATTCCCTTGTTCTTTAAATGTTTGTTACATCTGTACTTGTTGTCTCTTCTTTCATTGGTAGTGTGTATTTTTTTTTTTTTTTGAGACAGCGCCTTAAGCTGCTGCCCTGGGTAGAGGGCTGTGACATCACAGTTCACAGCAATCTCTAACTCCTGGGCTTAAGCAATTCACTTGCCTCAGCCTCCCAAGTAGCTGGGACTACAGGCGCCCACCACAACGCCTGGTTATTTTTTGGTTGTAGTTATCATTATTGTTTGGCAGGCCCAGGCTGGATTCGAACCCATAGGCTCTGGTGTATGTGGCTGGTGCCTTAGCCACTTGAGCTACAGGCACTGAGCTAGTAGTGTGTATCTTTTCTTTCTTCTTACATAGGGCTAGGTTTGTTAATTTTATTGATATTTGTGAAGACCCAGGTTTTAGTTCCATTAGTTTATTTTCTTTTTTCATTCTTTTTTTTCTTTTTGAAAAGTAAATTTATTTCCGGCAGCGCCTGTGACTCAAAGAAGTAGGGCACTGGCCCCATATGCCGGAGGCGGCAGGTTCAAACCCAGCCCCTTAAAAGTAAATTTACGTTAACGTGAGGGTATAAAGAACCTGGTCAAAATATTTGATTTTGTTAGGTAGAGCCCCTCTTGTGGTTATGTCCCACACACAAAATATGTGCCAAACACCCCCACCCCGTGCCCATTGAGTGAGAGCACCCCAACCCCCACCCCCTCCCTCAATACCCCTCCCTCCAACTTAAATTGAATTCAGTTGAAATGAGTTTTCTCCTACGTGGGCATGCGTCACGTTCTCTGCTGGCTTCATGTTAGTGTTCAGTACCTTGGATAATTGCTTCTCCATTCTTGTGTGTTTTTTTTCTTAGTAAATGTTTCACTGATTTCTGCTCTTTGTTCCTTTGCTTGCTTTGGATTTCATTTATTCTTTTTCAAGTATTCAAAAGCAGAATATTAGATCAGCAGTTTGAGATCTTTTTGAAGTCGTACTCACTTAACACTGTAAACGTCCCTCAAGGAACTCCTTTAACTATTTCCCACAGGTTTTGAATATGTTTTCATTTTCTTTTTTTTTTTGCAGTTTGAACCCACCTCCTCCAGTATATGGGGCTGGCACCCTACTCTTTGAGCCACAGTCACCACCCTATGTTTTCATTTTCATTAAATTAAAAACATTTTCTAGGCTGGGCACTGTGGCTCACACCTGTAATCCCAGCACTCTGGGAGGCCAAGGCAGGAGGATCATTTGAGCTCAGATGTTTTGAGACCAGCCTGAGCAAGAGTGAGACCCTGTCTCTACTAAAATAAATAAATAAATAAATAGAAAACGTAGCTGGATGTTGTGGTGGGTGCGTCTAGTTCCAATTCGTTGGGAGGCTGAGGCAAGAGGATCTCTTGAGCCCAGAAGTTTGAGGTTGCTGTGAGGTAGGCTGATGCCACAGCACTCTTGCCTGGGCAACAGAGTGAGACCGTTAGAAATTCTCTTATGATTTTGTGACATGTAAATTATTTAGAAGTATATTAATTTGGGAAAGGTAGTTCTAGATATCTTTTTATTATTGATTTCTAATTTCGTTCTGTTGGAGTCTGAGAACATACTTTGTATGAAATTAGTCTCTTTATATATGTTCAGATTTGTCTGTCTTTGAGAATATTCCATATCTAACTTTTAAACAATGTATATTCTATTACTGGGTACACAAGTCTAAATATCGTCAGTTAGGTCCAGTTGGTTGCTTGTTGTTTAGGTATTCTGTATTTCACTGCTTTTTTAAAAATTATTTAGGCTCGGAGCCTGTGGCTCAAGTGGCTAAGGCACCAGCCACATACACCTAAGGTGGCGGGTTCGAACCCAGCCTGGGTCTGCCCAACAACAATGATGGCTGCAACCAAAAAAAAAAAAAAATAGCTGGGCATTGTGGCGGGTGCCTGTGGTCCCAGCTACTTGGGAGGCTGAGGCAGGAGACTTGCTTGAGCCCAGGAGTTGCAGGTTGCTGTGAGCTGTGATGTCATAGCACTCTACCCAGGGGGATAGCTTGAGGATCTGTCTCCAAAAAAAAAAAAAATTGTTCAAACAGTTACTGTGAAAGAGAAGTATTAAATTCTTTCACATATAGTAGTGGATTTGTATATTTCTCTATCAGTACTATAGGTTGTTGCTTTTTAAAATGTCTTTTTTAAAACTATTTTTTAAGTCGCTTTTACTGGTTTTGAAATAAAATTAAAACCAGGCCAGCCACAATGGCTCACATCTATAATCCTAGCACTTTCTGAGGCTGAGGTTAGGGGTTAGCATGAGTCTAGGAGCTGGAGCACAGTCTGGGCAACAGCAAGACTGTTTCTCTACAAACAACTTCAAAAATTAGCCAGAAGAGACGACACACCCTGGTGGTCCTATCTGCTTGGAGACTGAGGAGGAGAATCAGTTGAGCCCAGGAATTTGAGCTGCTGTGTGAGGTATGATCTCGTGCCACTGCATTTCAGCCTTAGTGACAGAGCCTTGTCTCTTAACAAAAAAATAAATTAATTAAACCAATCTGAAATAATTTAAATGAGTAGAGTTGAGCCTTCAAACTTGTTCATGAGTCGTGATCATTATTTGTTACTATATTAAAAACTGTTTCAGAAAGGAAATTTGTAGCCAGTTCCAGTTTTATTGTAGTTTGTAAGTAAGTTAAATTTATCACAAGTGAATCATAGATTTTTAATGTTATGATTGCTTTTGCATAAAATTTTGCTATCAAATTTAAAAGGTGGGAGAGAAAAATTTGATTATTGTGAAATTATAAAGTTGTCATTTGTTTAACCTTTGAGAATATTTGTAGTGTATTAAAATTCTATTAAAAATTATTTTAACTGCTCTTGTAACTCCTTCCATAACTCATCTTCTTTATTAAAAGCAGACGCTCGCATATGGGGACATGAACCACGAGTGGATTGGCAACGAGTGGCTGCCCAGCCTGGGCCTTCCTCAGTACCGCAGCTATTTCATGGAGTGCCTTGTTGATGCTCGGATGCTGGACCACTTGACAAAGAAGGACCTTCGAGGGCAACTGAAGATGGTTGATAGTTTTCACAGGTAACTTTGTGCAAATAGTTCTTAATACCTGACTGAAATTTTTCACTGTGCCAACTCTAAATAATCTCTCTTTTTTTTTGTGAATAGAAACAGTTTCCAGTGTGGAATTATGTGCCTGCGAAGGTTAAATTATGACCGAAAAGAACTGGAAAGAAAAAGAGAAGAAAGTCAGAATGAAATAAAAGGCTAGTACACTGTATTTAATTGTTTTAGCATTCTCCTGCTTGCTGGTGTATTAGAAGTCTCAGTGATTTCCTATTTTTAAAAAATCAGGAAAAGCATTATATGGAGCAAACTAGTCAGGATCATTGCAGAGGAAGGAAGGATGAAACCAGGCTTTTGAGACCCTCTCTGTAGCCAGAGAGTTTATGCCTATTTTCTTACGCTCGCATCAGTCTGCAGGCTGAAGGACTCACCGTGAGCATTTTTCCTATGACTTTAGAGTTTTCCTGTTGTTAGGACATAAGTACTCTCATTCACAGATGCTATTCCCCAGTCAGATAACAGCAAAGCAAAGATGTGTGTGCTCAGTCGATTTCAGTGTGAAAAACACAGTTCTGGATGTTCATCCAGGGACTTATGAAGCACAAAAGAGCACCCAGTGGGCCGTGTGGTTGTGCTTCCAGCCGGGAGGGAAGGAAGCATAGAGTTTAAATGGTAGCTGGTCCTTGAAAGGAATAGGTGCTTCTTGGGGATGAGATGGGGTAAGGAAAAGGCATTTCTGTTAGAAAACAGAGGCCAGGGAATAGAGGATATGGGACATTGGCCCTGAAGACATGGGCTTCTCTTTTTTCTTGCTGAGCCTCAGACTCTGTGCCTCTCTGAATGACCAAGGACAGTAATTTGCTTTTAAAGTAAGACACTAGGCTCGGCGCCTGTAGCACAGTGGTTACTTTGTTAGCCATATACACCAAGATGGGCAAATTCTAATCCAGCCCAGGCCAGCTAAATAACAATGACAGCTGCAACAAAAAAATAGGCAGGCTTTGTGGCAGGCACCTATAGTCCCAGCTACTTGGGAGGCTGAGGCAAGAGAATCGCTTAAGCCCAAGAGTTTTAGGTTGCTGTGAGTTGTGATGCCATGGCACTCTACCAAGGGTGACATAGTAAGACTCTGTCTCAAAATAAATAAATAAATAAATAAATAAAAAGTAATGTAAGACACTAAACACTCTAAACACTTAAAATCAAGTCTCCCATAATTTTTGGAATTCAAGGCTCGGCGCCTGTGGCTCAGGCGGCTAAGGCGCCAGCCACATACACCCAAGGTGGCGGGTTCAAATCCAGCCCGGGCCCGCCAAACAACAATGACGGCTGCAACCAAAAATTAGCCAGGCGTTGTGGTGGGTGCCTGTGGTCCCAGCTACTTGGGAGGCAGAGGCAGGAGACTCGCTTGAGCCCAGTAGCTAGAGGTTGCTGTGAGCTGAGATGCCACAGCACTCTACCCAGGGGGACAGCTTGAGGCTGTGTCTCAAAAAAAAAAATTTTTTTTTTCTTTGGAATTCAAGGAAATCAATAACAATTATAAGAAGAAGCAAGGCTTATTGAAGAGCAGGTGATGGGGAGTGTTCCAAGCACTTCTGTATGTCAATTTATTTAATTTTTACCACAGCCCTGTAAGTGCTATTTTCATCCCTAGTTTTTATTAAAAGACAAACTAAAGAGGGCCAAACATGGTGGCTCACACCTGTAATCCCAGCATTTTGGGAGGCCAAGCAGGAGCATCTCTTAGCCCAGGAGTTCAAGACTGGTCAAGGTGATATAGTAAGACCTCATCTCTATAAAAAAATTTTTCAATTAGCCTGGTTTGGTGGCATGTACCTGTAGTCCCAGCTACTCAGGAGACTGAGACGGGAGGATCACTTGAACCAGGAGTTTGATGTTGCTATAAACTATGACCTTGCCACAGCACTCCCTGCTGGGCAACAGACCCAGACCCTGTCTCTTGAAAAAAAAGAAAGATGATAATATGGTTGGGAGACAGCCCATTTGAACAGTAGTTTACTTATGATTGAGTTAATGGTGAATCATGAGAAACCGCTAAGTCAAACATGTATACAATATATGTGGAAGTGTGGACTTCTGTCCAGAGACGGGCCTTGGAAATGAAGCATGTCAGCGTTTCGTTTGTTTTCTGTATCATTTTGCATCTTTTTGCAGTTAACAGGAAAGAACCATCTTTGACACTGATGGGTGATCATCTAAATGTATTTTCACAAAGTGTCTATGTTTAGATCTGATAGAGCAAGATTAATAATTTCTTAATTTGAATAAGAACATCTTTCCCCAAAGTTTCTGATACACTAGGGAATATCTGAAGGCCTCTCTCTTTTTAAAATGGCACAATATGAACAAAGCCAGGAAGATTAGAAATGAATGGTATACGCTGGCCTCAACAAGATGCACAGACTGTTACGGTGCCAGCTCCTATGATGGGAAGATGCCTTTCCAAAGACTCCCACCTATAAAATGTGCTCGTTCATTTAGTATTCAGGTTCTTACAACTCTCCTGATTTCTGATCCCTGGATCCTCCTCATTTTCTGTTCTGTAGAAATACAGTGTACATCATAACTTCATTCCTTTGGTGTTCACTAGAAGACTGAGTTGTAAAATGGGACCGTTTCCATTAGCTAGGAGCAGGGCCAGGACACCAGTGTCTAGTGCAGCCGATGGTTGTCCATTTAGCAGTTCCTCCCAGCACTTGTGGGGATCATGTCCTTTATCAGGAGTCAAAGGATTAGGAACAATGGAAGGGATCTTTCTTCTGTATGATAGGGTAGACATGATAAAGATGGCTTTCTGAAGCCACTTTTATAATTGTTTTGATTCTTTTTCAGACGTGCTTGTTTGGAGCAACGATCGAGTGATTCGCTGGATCCTGTCTGTTGGTCTTAAAGAATATGCAAACAATCTCCTGGAGAGTGGCGTTCACGGTGCACTTTTGGCCTTAGATGAAACCTTTGATTTCAGTGCACTAGCACTGCTGTTACAGATCCCGACGCAGAACACACAGGTGATACTGCACTCAGTCACGTGTGCAGCTGGTTTTCTGATTGTAGACATTTAATTCTTTATTTCAATGGAGAGAAAGCCAAAAAACCTCAGACAACTAGTAATACAATGGTTCAGAATCCCGAAGAAAGGAGAAAACAGTGTTAAATTTGTAATACTCAAGTCATGTTTGACGTCTGTAATTACGAGAGGTGCTCAGCATGACTTGTATGTTTCTTACTGACATACAGAGGATTGAACATCATGCTTACTACAACAGGCACCAATATCATAACTTATCTGAGGAATTATGAGAGCAAAAGATTTCCAGGCTTGCCAGGAGAATGCCTTGTTCTCAGTAATGCATTATACTTACTACAGCAGCCACCAGTGTCACTGTGACTTGGAAGGCAAGCCATCAAGTAACTCAGTAATCCTGGAGGGGCAAAATCCAGTCCTATAGTAGCAAGGCTGATGTTAAACATTAAGCTTTTATGGCAGTTCCTTGAAGGATTAGTGGAGAAAAATTGCATGTAGTATTTTGGAGATCATTTCCTTACCACCCTTGAAGATCTTTTCCTTGAGTACATACTCTGTTGGCACCTATGAGATCATTTCCCTGAGCACGCAGCCCCTGCATGTCTTTGCTTAGTGATCTTTCCACACATTATGTACCTTCCCAATAAAAGGACTCTGTGAGAAGTGCTCGGGGCTCTCCTGCACCTGTGGGTGGCCTCACCTCTGCAGCGTGTACTGTCAATCTGTGCCTTGTGAGATCATTTATGTGGTTGAGACACTAGTATATATCAAGTATTACATTTTAATAAGTTCTTTCCTTTCTTAAAATGTATACATTTTTTTGGCATCCTCTGTGTTTAGTTCTTAGGGAAAGAATTATTAAGGTACACTATTATCTTTCATGTTAAGATTGATGGACATTCTGATGTTCTTTTGTTATTTTAGGCTCGTGCTGTCTTGGAAAGAGAGTTTAATAACCTTTTGGTCATGGGGACTGACAGAAGGTTTGATGAAGTAAGTTTTTGACCTAATATTCTTTACATTCGTGTTCATTATAAGATGTTTTATTACACCTGGAACTACCATGTACCTGGGCAGTCTTCTAAATGTGGAGTAATTTTTAGCTTTGCTCTTACTGAATTATTAGCAAATCATCGAGCAAGAAAGTATTTCCAGGCTATGTCCAGGCACTGTTACTGCAGCACCGTGGGGGGATCACTTGACCCTAGGAGTTCAAGGCCACAGTGAGCTGCAATTATGCCACTGCACTCCAGCCTGGGACAGAAGGAGACCCTATCTCTGGTGGGGGCGGGACAAGGTGGTGGGACTAATACCTTAAATAATTTGTTTCCGATTTTGTGATTTAATTTTTCATACTCCTCAATACGTTGGTTGCAGCCTGGGCATGAAGTCTGTAGTGGTGTTTTGGGTACCACTGGATATCCTGCCCCAATCCAGAACCTTTTTGCTTTGATGGCAGCATGTTTTACAAGTCCTAAAAAACACCAGTGTTGGCTGGGCATAGTGACTCAAACCTGTTGTTGTAGCACTTGGTAAGCTGAGGCAGGAGTTTCAAGAGCAACCTCGGCAACAGTGGAACCACAAAAAAATAGAAAAAGTGTCTATAAAAAGATAGAAAAATTATCTGCACATGGAGGTAGGTGCCTGTAGTCCTAGCTACTGAGGAGGCTGAAGCAAGAGGGTCAGTTGCACCCAAGAGTTTGGGGTTGCTGTGAGCTATGATGATGCCACTTCACTCTAGGCTGGGCAACAGAGTCTCCAAAAAAAAAAAGACACAAAATGTTAATTTCCCCTTGAACAAAACCATGACTGATTATGTCCACACTGTTACTATCGTCTTTACTGGACATCAAGAAAACTTGAGTTTGGCAAAGAGTAGAAGGGCCCCTCTAAAGGTGAAGCCCTTTTTTGTCGGTATCCTGGCATAGAACAGAAGTGTTTACAGATTCAGAACTACTTTTTAAGATGAATACAAATGTATTACATAGCAAGGAAGTGATTCCTGCAAGATAGGAAGTGAAACGTGATAACAGGCGGAAGGAACCACACCCCTTGGTGGCCTAGGATGTCCACATGTATGTCACAGGAGTCCAGGAGGGGTATCACCACACCTTCCTTCAGGCTGAAGTTCCAATTTGGGCAGTTAATTGTATGGTCATTGAGAAGAGTTTAAAGACGTGATCAAGAACACATTCATGAGTTCCGCACACATTTTAAAGAACAGTTAACTTTAGATCTCTGTCCTTTATTTTTAGTTTTGCAAAGAGGCAGGGTCTCACTACATTGCCCAGGGTGGACTCATACTCCTGGGATCAAGCAGTCTGGCCACCTCAGCTTCCTAAGTAGCAGGGACTACAGGTACGCACCATTACCACTTGGCATTCATTTTTATTCAAATGAATCTTATTTTCTGTTCTTTACTTTACCCAGGATGATGATAAAAGCTTTAGGAGAGCACCTTCGTGGAGAAAAAAATTTAGACCAAAGGACATCCGTGGCTTAGCTGCTGGGTCAGCAGAGACTCTCCCCGCAAACTTCCGGGTGACTTCGTCTATGTCTTCACCCTCTATGCAGCCAAAGAAGATGCAGATGGACGGTAAGTGGTGAGCTGTGCTAACCGCCACTCTGGGTGAGCCTGGAATGTTAATAATTACCTAGAATGACCTATAGAATGTGTTACAAGGCAAGTGAGTATGATTGCATGCCCAGATATAAATGTTTTACAATTAACTCTAACATTTGTTTATAAAAATTTAACAGTAATAATGCAATTTTAAAAAAATTGTTGTCTGGTTAAGTCTTTGCGTATTCATATCCAACTAATACAGCTTAGTAGGTCTTCTGCATTCTCAGTGTACGCGGTTGGCATCCACCCCTGTAAACACTGTGCCTGACAGGCCGGGTTGGGACAGCTCTCTCACCAGATCTAATCCCAGGACTGCCCTCCACACTGAAAAATGACAGTACATTTTAAGTACATGATTTCCAACTTACGTGAGCTCAGCTTTTCCTATCTTTCTTTCCCCCTTGCTGTTATTTTTGTATGTAATTACACTTGTATTCCATTAAAGACAGGCTGGGGAAATAGATTTGCCTTGGGGAAGTCACCAGTGAAGTAGGACCAGCCCTTTGGAATATCCCATCAGGGCAGCATCACAAGTGCTTTGGATTTCCCCTTTGACAGCCACTTTCTTTTTTTTGAGACAAACTCTCATTCTGTCACCTAGGGTAGAGTACTGTGTCTTCAGTGAATCTCCTGCCTCACCCTCCCAAGTAGCGGGGACTACAGGTGCCTGCCACGACACCTGGCTAATTTATCTATTTTTAGTAGACACGAGGTCTCAGATTTTGCTTGGGCTGATCTTGAACTCCTGGGTCAAAGGGATCCTCTCCCTTCACCCTCTCAGAGTGCCTGGATTACAGGTGTGAGCCACTGTGCCCAGCCTGCCGTTTTCTTTTTTTAAAGATAAGAGTCTGGCTCTGTTAGATGGCCTAGAGTGCTGTGGTGTCATCATAGCTCACTGCAACCTCAAACTCCTGCCTCACTTCCCAAGTAGTTGGGACTACAGGTGTGTATCACCATGCCCAACTGATTTTTCTATTTTTTGTAGAGATGGGGGTCTTGCTCTTGCTCAGGCTGATAGCCACTTTGATTTGAGAATGCAGCTGGTTAAGAGCTGACCATGATTTCTGGATGGCTCTCAGCTCTGACCTTGAACTTATCTGATGATGGTTTCCAGACGCCTTTTTGAGCTCTGACCTTGAACTTACCTGATGAAAGGCAGTGCACAGCCTGTTTCCCCCTCTGTAAAGTGGTTATCACAATCATATTTTCTTCACAAAGCAGGAAGAATTGTGGGTGCTGCCTCAGCATTGCCTGCCTGGGCATTTTGGCAGCTCCCGTGTTACTGCATGTAGACTGTTCACTCTCACTTGTGATGCAGGTGGGGAGGGTAGAATGGAAGCAAGTTTAAGGACTGCATTGATGGGAGTTTTGCACTTTGTTTCCATAGTAGGCTTGCTTTCTCTCACGTATATAAAAATCAAGAGAAAAGTACATTTATATAAAACCTTAATTAAGCTAGACACTTGGTGAGAATGGATTACATGGTGGCATTTTCAATAAAAAGCTGTAATTTTTTAAACTAGAGTCTAGTAATGTACTTAAGAGGCAAATTTAGAATGTCTTTTTTTTTTTTTTTTTTTTTTTGAGACAGAGCCTCAAGCTGTCCCCCTGGATAGAGTGCTGGGGCATCACAGCTCACAGCAGCCTCCAACTCCTGGGCTCAAGCGAGTCTCCTGTCTCTACCTCCCAAGTAGCTGGGGCCACAGGCACCTGCCACAACACCCAGCTATTTTTTGGTTGCAGCCATCATTGTTGTTTTGGCGGGCCCAGGCTGGATTAGAACCCACCACCTTAGGTATATGTGGCTGGCACCGTAGCCTCTTGAGCCACAGGTGCCGAGCCTAGAATGTCTTTTAATAAATAGTAACTTTTGAAAAATAAGCATTTTTCTTCTGAGGAACATGCAGATAATTCTTATGAATTTTAACTATAACTCGGCTTTCAACTTAATCTTTACCCCGGTTCATTGGGCAGTCTAGATGAGTGCTTTCTTGGTTTTTTTGTAGCTTCAATTTCAGTTTTCATCATTATAAGTTACATTTCTCCTGTTAAATATTAACAGCAATATTAAGATAGTTCACATAGATTAAAAACAAACCTAGGGAAAAAGTATATGGAATATATTATACAGAAGACTTTTTATAAGGCACAAACCATGTAAAATAGTTATTGGCTTTTTAAATAAGAAAATGCAAGATAAATTCTAGCAGATGCCCTGGGTGTTGGAAGGGCCTGTAAAGATTACCCATTCATGGCTCGGCACCTGTGGCTCAAGTGGCTAAGGTGCCAGCCACATACACTTAAGGTGGCAGGTTGGAATCCAGCCTGGGCCTGCCAAACAAAAATGACGGCTGCAACCAAAAAATAGCCAGGCATTGTGGCGGGCGCCTGTGGTCCCAGTTACTTGGGAGGCTGAAGCAGGAGACTGGCTTGAGCCCAGGAGTTGGAGGTTGCTGTGAGCTGTGATGCCACGGCACTCTACCCAGGGGGACAGCTTGAGGCTCTGTCTGAAAAAAAAAAAAAGATTACCCAGGTGCCTTTTGTGTTTTCTGGAACCATGGCAAGATATTGATAAAACTGTATTCCTGAAGTCCTGTGTACAAAAACCTCGTAACTGGGAGCAGCAAACGTGTGCTGTAGATGTATGAAAGTTCCCACCACTTTGTGAGTGGGAGCAGGTTTCCCTGTGCATTGCAGTGTTTCTTGAACAGGAAGCACAGTGTCCTTAGTCTCCATTGTTTCTGATAGAAATCGAGGGCTTCGGTTCTCCTCTATCAGCTGTCCTCACCCCACTGCCCTCCAGGCCCCAGCCCTACAGCCAGCCTTTCCATCCACCTCTGCCCTGGGCACCATTCAGTCCCTTCCCTCGGTCCATGCTTGGACACACAATCCTCGAAGCCCAGCTGGTCTGTGGACATAGAGTTTAAGGAGAAACAAAGTGATTGCTAAGTCACTGTCACTGATGCAGATAGATATTTTGACGTTTTTATACCATTTGGTGCTCCATTGCTATTTCAGAATTATCTTCCAGTGACTCCCCTTGGGAGTTGGGGGCAGATACCACTGGTAACACTTCGGTTCTCTTTCTCTGGCTTCGTCCTGCCCCCTCTAGCAGCCTCCCCTCAGGTCCCTCAGTAGGTGCTACTGTAGGTGTGAGATGTGTGTCTGTTCTTGTGACGCTGTGAGACTAACTGCACGCTGTGTTTGCACGCCTCCTCTCGTGGCTGTCAAAACAGGCAATGTGTCAGGAACACAGAGGTTGGATTCTGCTACAGTCAGGACTTACTCCTGCTGAAGCCTCCTGTTGGTGAGTAGAGTGTTAATTCGTGGAGATTGTTCAGAGGTACAGGTGACAGTTAGCACAAAGCTGTAATGTCAAACTGAACTTTAGTTAATTTGAGAATTTTAAAACTACAGACACACATGCTCTCTGCACCTGTTAAAATGATTTGGGTACTACAGTTGTTCATTAAGAGGTTGTTGTGTCCTTGTTTTTAAGGAAAAAAAAGTATTTTTATATTTTCTTTTTCCTTAAACCTGAAAATGCTGGCCCATTTTAAGTGCCATGAGGAGGTGGGCAGGAGAGCAGAACACGTGATAGAGCACAGCTTAGCTCTTAGCTGAATGCCCAGGGGTTGGGAGCACAGGGGCCAGTCGAGGTGGCTCAGGAAGGCCGAGACGGGGGATGGCTTGAGCTCACAAGTTCAAGACCAGCTTGAGCAAGAGCACAACCCGTCTCTACTAAAAATAGAAAAACCAGCCAGGCATGGCAGACGCCTGTCATCCCAGCTGCTTGGGAAGCTGAGACAAGAGGATCACTTGAACCCAAGTTTGAGGTTGCAATGAGCTCTGACACCCCAGTACTCTACCCAGGGTGACAGAAGGAGACTCTGTCTCAAAACCCATGGGGGACATCTGTGCCACTTCGACATTGTTGGGTATGGTCATACAGTTCCTCACTTACATTGTTATAAATCTATGTTCTAGAATGAAATAAGCCCTAGAGTTTTGTGGTTAATCATGCATTGAGTTTCATAAGGCTGTATGATCCTGTGACATTTAACAGCCTTTCCATTTGGAGAGATTGATTTTGTTTGTTTTGAAGACAGTGTCTCTGTCACTCTGGCTAGTGTGTAGTGATGCCATCATAGCTCATAGCTATGAATTCTTGGGTTCAAGTGATCCTCCTGCCTCAGCCTCCCAAGTAGCTTAAACTACAGATACCTACCACCAGTCCTGGCTTTTTAAATTATTTGTTGTCCACAGTGTATCTTGATACATTGCCCAGGCTGCTCTTGAATTCCTGGCCTCAAGCAATCCTCCTATCTCTGCTCCCAAAGTGCTGGGGTTGCAGGTGTGAGCCATGGTGCCTGCCTTGGAGAGATTGGTTCCTGGGTGGCCATCACAGGCTCTAGGTCAGCGGTTCTCAACCTGTGGGTCGTAAAGGGTTGCGGCATTAAGAAGGTTGAAAACCACTGCTCTAGGTGCTGAGAGCCTGCCCAGTCTCTGCCCTGCTTCTTTGGAGCCTCTGTTCACCCTGCAGGGGCCTGGCCAGCCTTGCCCTCCTCTCTCACTGCTCTGACCCCTGTGGTGGACTCTGTCTACTCTGCTGGGTTTTAGGGCTGTTACAGTCCTCATGCTCCATCCAGTGATCCTCAGAGCACCCAAAGTGCAGACTATAGGGGTACGGGGCTGGGCCCATGTGGGTGGATGCTCTGCCCAGCACCTGAGGGTCTGGTTCTTTCCCTCTGGCTTGCATTAAGAGTGGCTTTTTGTTTTATTTTCCAGTTTACCCACACTACTTCTACAGATGATTATGCAGCATTCAAATCCAACAAAGACTACATTTTAGAATTCAGTGGAATCCTTAATCTGTTAATAATTGTTATATGGACCTTGAGATATTTTATTACAGAGTTTTTAATTAGTGAAAAATTCATGAATACCATAGAGAAAATATTTTAGAATTTAATGTTTCTTATATTTATGTAAACTTATGAATCTTCATTTATATAGCTACTTACTTTTTCATGTATATCCAGGCTATAAATATCCTTTCAAATCAATTCATGTTCTTATATCTAATTTTAGTCTTTCAAATGAATGTACTGTAATGCTTATATGTATAAATGCTATGAATAAATATAGGGCTTTTGTAAATTATGCATTTATTGTAATTATCATTGTTTAATTTTTTAATGATAAACCATGACAAAAGATTTTACTATGTTTATAAAATTATCATGACACAATGTGCATTATCTTTTACAAATGCAGCCTAGCTCTACAACAATCATTTTGAAATAAGCATACTTAATTTTAAGCAATTACTGTTGTATTTTAATAACTGACCTTAACTATACATTTTCTAGCAAGAAATACTTTTTTTCTGCAGTGTGAACAGATTTAAAATATCTGGTATTAAATATCAGTTTCTAATAGGAAAGGATGATGAGAACACTATGAAATGTTAGCACTGGTTAACTCTCTCCTGGCCTCGGCTCTGGACTTGGGTAGCTTGTCTTCAGTGACTGGCTGGGAGCTGGGAGCAGTTTTCTCAGTGGGAAGAAAAGGACTCCGGCTCAGGTAACCTGGGGAGCAGCCCCAGCTGTCGGAACCTTCTTCTTGGCTCTGCGCCTTATATGCAGGGTGGAAAGGCACCTGTACTACTCTTCGAGGACCAATCACCAGCACTGTGCTCTCAACTCACAGGCGTTGGTGCACAGAGCAGATGGAGGCAGGAGATCCAGAAAACAGTGTGTGCAACTCTACTAAAGGCCTTATTTTTCTTACATAAATCATCTTTTTACATTTGTTTGTAAACATGTTTAAAGAATGGACCTAGTCGTACATTTTTAGATTTTGATGATAGCCATTTTGGATTGTATAAGTAGCAAATGTAACTTTTTAAGTGGCATATTAAAAAGCCAGCAAGAAATGGGTCAGATCATGGTGCATTATTTATTATGCAGCTGGTACAGAGACATCCGTCTTTTTACATTTTGTCTCTGCTTTTAATTGTACAATTCATTGTTACTGTTCTGTTTTTCTATTAATCTTTTGTGAACTTTCTGATTATGTAACAAAGTATGTACAGTCTACTTTTGAACTATTTTTACCACAGTATTATTTATTACTTTCTTTCAATAAAGTACTGAAGCGTCTCCCACTGCCAATAAAGAATATTAAGAATAAGCTGGGCTCATACTGACAGCCGGCTGCAGCTGCTCTATCTCACGCTCTCTCTAGGCTGATTCACTGAAGTCACCATATAGGAATCATATTCTAGAAATCCATCGATAGGTTAAAGAGGCTGGAAGATGAAGTCCACGTTCAGGGTGTCGTCCAAGGGAGACCAGGTGGGTCCTGCCTGCTGCTCTGGAGCCCGGAGCCTGTATCTCATCAGTACCCGAGGGGAACACTAGAGATGGGTGGTTGGTCTCACCCAGAAAGGGAGTGTGTGGGCCATGTGCACAGTCCTGGGTGGGGTTGGCCTGAAGCAGCCCTTGAGGTAGGTCTCTGATGAGCTGAGGGGTGGCCTCTGCAGTGGCACCATCGTAGCTGTGATGTTGAATTCCCTGCTCCATGGATCCTCCCACATAGTTGAGACTACACACATGCCACCACACCTGGCTGATTTTACTTTTTTGTAGAGACAGGGTCTTGTTATGTTCCCTAGGCTGGTCTCAAACTTTAGGCCTCGTGTGACCCACCTGCCTCAGCCTTCCCTGGGATTACAGGTGTGAGCCAATGTGCCTGGCCCATAGACATCTTCTGAGGGCCATAACTGAACCCACTACCTTCTTCAGTGTTTCTCTGAAGGAGGGGACCCAGCCTGTCCAGGAGATAGATGAATGGGTAAAACGGATCACTGTCCCAAAGGCACTCACCAATTGTGGAAACAGACTCCTAAGATTGCACAAAGGGCAACATGAGTAGAGGCAGGAGCTGTCAACAGCCTGGCAGTGACCCCCAGGGAGCAAGGCTCTGTGCTTGGGTGTGAGAGGAAGAAGGAATGTTCCATTCAGAGTGACATCATGGGGTGGGGCAGAGGAACAAAGAAGAAAGAACAGGGACATTTGGACACTTGGTTCTGGAGCGGGTCGTCTCAAACTTGAGTGTGTATCACTTAGCAGGGAGACAGGGTGGGATTTGCTCTATTAAAGCAACTCAGCATCACTTAGACTTGCTTAGCACTGTTTGAGGCTAGAGAGACCACGATAAGAATTATTTCAGCCTTCTGGTAACAAGGGAACATTTCTAATCCTGTGCGTATAGGGTGCAGCCTGGGAGTTTGGACTGTGCTCTGGCGTGGGAATAGGAGAGGGGCTTTGGGGAGATAGCATCCCCAGACATCAAGCCCTGACAGTCTCCTCATGTTCACTCAGCATACTTACTGTCTGCTGTGAGTGATGCACACATACTCTTCCCAGACGGGGTTTCTCAAGGAGTATCAACACCATAGACCCAAACTGAACAGCAGCTACCTCTTCCCACAAGTGCTCTCCTGCAGCCATCCTTGTGGCATGACTTTCTGAATAGGTTAATTGGTCTTGCCAATCACCTTCAGAGGAAGCAGACAATACCATTCTTCACTCTTCACAAGGATAGGTGACACCTATGCTATCTCACACTGCAAGGTCTTTAAGTAGACTCAAATGCACTCATAAAATAAAGGCAATGTAACTTGGGAACAGCAGTATTATAAACCTACAGTGCTGAATTTTACTCATCAATTCTCCAGCACCCTATTTAATTTTCAGTTTTAACCAAAGCCCATGCCCATCATTTAAAGTAAAAACAAAACAAAACACCAGCATTCCCTGTTCTTCCCCTCCCGTTTTGGCTATTTCTCCTATTTGCTTTCTTCCTGTAGGAAGAAAATCAAAATCTCAGGGCCCCCAACTCCCATCTCCTTATGCAAAAGGGAAGGTAAAGGCCTCAGGCACCTGTGAAGCAGCAGCCCACAGATCGTTCATTAAGGAAATTCCTCTTGACCTCGTAGTAAGCAAGGACGTGCAAACTGATGTCTGGCACTTAACACGGAAGCCTGTTGGATTCCACACTAGTAATGAATCACAAGTTCATGTTTACATAAACAGGACAGGGTCAGACAGCCTTTCACCTGCCCAGGACCTCAATGTAGGTGAGGCCTTCACTCACTAGTTCTCTTCAGGCAGACCCTTAAGTAAATTATAGATATCAGGTGTCACAAGAATGTCACCATTTGGTCCATGCCATACTGTTGCAGGAAGATGAGGCCCAACGGAGAGAAAGAGCACCCAAACACCATGTTTATAAGAAGAAGGGCTTTATTTACTGGCAGGGAGCTTACAGCATAGAATTCCAAGTAACAATGCTCCCCGACTGGCTTGGTCTTTCCCTTTTTATCTCCAGTCAAAAAGTTCCACCCCATAGGTACCTTTTTCACTGGCCAGTGTGAACCAAGCAGGAGATGCTGTTCCAGCCCCCACAGAACTATAGGATTTCACAGAAGTGGAAATTTCCAAGTTCCAGGAAGTTAAATCCACAAATTCCCAAGAGCTGAGTCATCATGGAGAGCACCCTGCAGGTGTATCCTTGTGGTCTCCTTGAGAAGACCTGTTCTGGACTTCACCTTTCTCGGGTGTCCTCTCTAAATACCCTCCTAAATGGTCTTATCTGATGTCCTGAAATGAAGCAGGGTCAGGCCTGGTTAGTATTTGGAAGGGAGAATTGACCAGGAATACGGGGCACTGAAAGCTTTTTAAAAATACTAAGAAAAGAAAGCATAACAATTTGCCTCACCAGTGGGCCCCCTGCCTTTTCCTTCTCTGTCTGTGGCTTTAAAGGTGATGCTTCCAAATTCTCCCTCAGGAAAACAGGCACAGTTCTGTGGTTCTTATTTTTTCCTGGACCCATCCTCAATTTTGGCTTATCAACTCTCCATTGATTGAGGGCTTTGCCTTCATCACTTGCTTGTTTGGATACCCCTAGCATGTGCTCAGTGGTCTCCTGACCCAGCCGTTTGGTTCAGGCTTTTCTTTGTGTCTATCAAGAATGTGTGTGTGTGTGTTTGAGATGAGGAGTTGTTATCAAACGGCAAGGGAGTTTCAGCCTACATCTGGTTGCTCACCTCACAAAAATCCAGTTATTGAGACAAGGAGAATTGCTAAGTAAGAAAGGAATTTTAATGGGAGTGACGTCTGGCAGGAGAAATAGTCCCAAACCCATGTCTGACCAACACAGATCCTAGGCTTTTTAAGAAGGGGCCACACGCACTGGGGCAAGTCACAGTGTGGGATAGGAATTCCCATAACCCTGACAAGAGTGCAGCCATTTTAGAAAACCAGTAACCCTTGCCCCAGACTCTTGGAGTGCTTCAAGGCCAGAATTCCTGGAATCACCCTACCTCTAATCCTGACTGCCCTAGAGAAGAGCCCTTGGTGGTACTCAGGGCCCACAGCCCCATTCCAGCTATACTGATGAGACTAATAAAAGCCTTTCGCAACTGTGTGGGAACTGAGCTGACCCTTGGTCGGTCTCCTTTCTGCTTTTCCCATGTCTTTCATTATTCCTGGACCGGCCTCTTCTCCTTTCTGTGCACCTTCACCCAGTGCACAGAACCTCTTATACAGGGTGTGGTGATTCTTGGAACCAGGAATCTTGCTCAGGAGGTTTAGAATCTCAACTCCATTGTCTTGTAAAAATTTCATTTCCGGAAAACAAGTAATTAGCAAAGGGAGGAGATTATTAAAAAGTATCGAGGTCACTGCAATTTGTTCATAGAGCTGATTAGTGTCACTGTTGCCCAGAATGAAGTGATCAGACCTCACTGCATCCGTGAACCCGTGGGCTCAAGCCATCCTCCTGCGTCAGCCTGGGAGTTGCTGGACTGCTGGAGCACACCACCACATGCTGCCAGCTGATAAGAATTTTAGCATCTGGCACCTCCCTATCCCTTTCCCAATCTGAACAGCGGTAAGCCAAAGTTATTAGTGTAAACTAAAATAAAATCTTAGGCTCCTCAGTTGATTGAATGGACACCCTCTTGGTCAAGGGGACCAAAGAAAACTCTTAAAGCTGAGTTGCTGGTCAAGATAGGTCAGATATATCTCCCTTTTGGAGTTATTTTCTGTACAACAAACAGTAAGATACTAAATCATTAGCAGGCTTCAGGTCAAGTAAGACAGAGGCCCTGCAGGCCCCAGGTTTACTGGACCCAACACTTGAGTGTTGGCTGTTTTTGAGTAGCCCATCTCATAGCTCCCTAGAGGTATAAGTTAACCTCTGGAAAACAGGGCCTGGTCTATAGAAATGCAAATTAGTTGTGTGCAGGGTAATGTCCAGGGATAGACTAGTTGTTTGCAAATTCATTTTAGTATTCCTTTGGTATCTTTGGACCATTAACAGCATGCTGGTTAATTCCTTAATAAATAAGATCTTCAACCTGTCTTACACCTGCGTGAAAAATAACGATTTTACCTTTAAAAAGAACTATCCTTGACACCCAACATTTCCTTCTCCCACCCCCAATCCACCTTCAAATCTGACCACTTTATGAAGGTCTCTGCTTTCTACCCACGTCTCTCCAGCTTACCTGCCACCATCTGTTGGCCTAAATTGGCTGTATCAGGCTCCTATCTGGCCCTCTTCCCAACCATTCTCCGGACAGCAGCCAGAGTGATTTCCTTACCATTCAATCTTTATGAAGTCTCTTATCTGCTAGACTTCCTCCAAGGACTTCTCGTTTCTTTTAGAATAAAGACAAGGTCGTGGCAGTGGTAGTTTGACCTCCACACAACCCAGCCCTAACTCACTTACCTCAAGCCTCCGAGAGCTTCCTTCAGGTCTTGCCCCAGGGCGTCTGCTCACGCTGTTTTCCCTGTTTGAGCAATTCTTCCCTTCCTATCTCGTTTACTCCTACATGGCTTTCAGGTCAGGGTGAACTGCCGGAAGCATCCTCTGATGGGTTCAAGTCCTACCTTCTCCCAGGCATAATGTCATGGCGCCTTTGGCTTCGGCACAGCACTTACCTCCGGCTTCTCTAACTAGGTGGTTGAATGCTCGATCCACCTTCTCCTGGAAGAGCCCTCAGCACAAGCCCAGTGCGTCCTGCTGTCCCTCTCTCCGAACATTTTTGTGGCCTCCGACGGCGAACAAGTGATGAGATGGATGTGCCTGGGGCGGCGGGCTGGTAGGTGGAAGGAAAGGGTGAGCAAAAGGCCCGAGGGTCCCAGGCGACTCCGGCACAGCCACATCCTCAGGGCTGCAGGCGCGCGGCATCGTGCCCTGACGATCAGCATTTTCCCCGTGTCACCCGGCACAGTCACCACCCTCTGCTCCCACCCGGTCCCGTCCGCACCTCCGCACACTCCCGCCGCGGGGCGGGGCCTCGCCCGATCCGGATGCGGCCCCGCCCCCGGCCCGCGGAACCGGAAGTGGGTCCTGGCGCCGGGCGACGCCGTGCGGCGGTGAGGGGCGCAGAGGCGGCGGGGCGACGCCGTGCGGCGGGGCGAGCGGGGTCGGGCCACGCCGTGCGGCGGTGAGCGAGCGCAGAGGCGCCGCGGGCGGGAGGCGCCGCCGGCCCGAGACGGGAAGGAAGCGGCGGCCGCCGCGGTCTCGCCGCTCTTCCGCTTGCGGTTTCGCGGAGAGCGCGGGCGACGCTTCCCCGGCCGGCCTGGGGCGCGAGCGAGGGCGGGGGTCGGAGGAGGTGGGGCCCGGCCCGAGGGGCGCGAGGCGCCGGGGACCGGGAGGAAGGCCCGAGCGGCCGGCAGGGGAGGGGTCCAGGTTGTGAAAGGGGATGCATCGGCCAGGAGGGTTCGAGGGGTCGGGGAGAAGCCGGACCAAGAAGGAGGCTGCGGTGCAAGGGGAAGGGGCGTAGACCTCAGGGGTTGGAGGGTTCGAGCCGGAGGGGACAGGCCTGAGGGTCCTGGACCATCGGAGACAAGGATGGGGCCCGAGGGGCAGGGGCGCTGTGCCTCAGGAATTGGGAGGTGGGAATGGAGGGACGGTGGGGGAGGGTACGGGGACTCTAAGGGCCTCGGCGAGGGGCGGTGGGGACAGCTGGGGGTCTGTCCCGCACCTAAGAGAGGGTTTTGCAATCAGCAATCAGGTCAGTGGAATGCGGCGACACCGCAGCCGCAGCTCGTCGTGAGGCTCTAAATTTGGAACCGTCCTTACTTCTCAGCGTTTGAAATCACCAGTAAGGTGCTTTGGGGTTTCTGGTGCCTACATTTCGATCGCCGGGTTACTCGAACGGAGGCCTGATGCCCGTGCTGGCGGGTCTCCTGTGAGAGTGGACGGGGCGTCCTCCCACTGGAATCTGTAGACGTGTCGGGCCACTTGGGGAGGAATTCCATTTTTTTGCTGAACACAGCTCTTGAGGCAGCGCAAGTGAGCACTCCCGGTAATCATGTGCCAGACTGTGCCCACGCTGCTTTTGGGCTCCGTTTTTCCTTGGCTGGACAGTGCTTTGTCAGGGGACTTCACCCTCTGGGTCCTTACCCTGTGATTGAGACTTTGGCCCAGTGGAGCCTGGGATTGGGAGTGGCTGCCTGCCCCTGCCTCCCTTCCGTGTTTGACGGTGTGCGTGAGTCACTGGCCTGTAGCGCATTGAGTCAATTCTCCCTCTCTTCTAGTTAAGGTGTATGTGCCAGATAGTAAGACCTAACAGAATAAAGAGCTGGAAAGGCAGAGAGTGGTTTTTGATTCTAGGTTCCTCAATATTGGAAGTCTACCTTCTGCTAAAGTTGACTTTAAAAAAATATATTTTTAGAAAGTGACAGGGTCTTGCTATGTTGCCCAGTCTGGAGTGCAACAGCTATTCACAGAGGGTGATCCTAGTTCCCTACAGCCACAAACTCCAGGGCACAAGTAATCCACCTCAGCCTCCAGAGTAGCTGGGAGTACAGGCACTGCTACCTTGCTTGCTAAAGCTGGCTTTAATAGTAGCATTTTGATGGACTTGTCTTTAAAACACTTTTAACACATTTAAAATTGTTGTGAATGTAAAGTGATTCAGACCTTTGTTCCCTGCCACATGGTAGCTGCTTGGAAAATGTGTTGTTGAATGTGTAAGTCATTTGCACATGGGGGTCATAGTGTTACTGCCCTGGGCTGCAGTATGCATATGCAACGTATATGTAACGTCCTGCCGGGAGCAGGGGACTGCCTGTGTCCATCATTAAGCTTGTCTGTCACTGCTGTGCAAACAAGCCCACTCCCCTCTGCTCAAGCACTGCTTCGAGTAAACTGTGAATAAAACTGCTCAGGGTGAGGATGGGGGGGTTTCCTTGGAGCAAGTGTGGTGTGGGGCCTAAGCTATCCATTTTGATTACTTAAAAGTCTTTTGGTTGTCTTTGGTTTCTGCTATTATGTAAAGGTGATTCTTGTATGGTGGTTCTGTCTCATCATTTTTAGAATATTTCTTCAATACAGGAGTTTTTCACTTTTTTTGGAGATAGAGTCTCTGTTACCTGGTCTAGAGTGCTGTAGCATCATTGTTGCTCACAGCAACCTCAAACTTCTTGAGTTCAAATGATCCTCTGGCTCTGGCTCAGCTACTGGGGAGGACTGGGACTATAGGCAGCTACCATCACGCCTGGTTAATTTTTCTATTTTCAGTAAAGAGATGGGGTCCTGTTCTTGCTAATGCTGGTTTTAAACTTCTGAGCTCAAGGGATCCTCCTGCCTTGGCCTTCCGAGAATGCTAGGATTGCAGGCATGAGCCACTGCGCCTAGCCCAGGCATTATCTTTTTTGAACGGTATTTTTTGTATCATCATCATTGAGATACAGTTCTCATACACATAGAGTGTACCAGTTTAATGTGTACAGTTCAGGGGTTTTTAGTATGTTCACAGAGAGATGTGTAACCATCATAATTTCAGAATAATTTAATCACCTCAAAAAGAAACCCTATATACTTTAGCTGTCACCTCCAATTCCCCTCCTGTTGCCAGCTCTGGGTGTCTTATATGTATGGCACTGTGTAATATGCAGTCCTAAATGACTGGCTTTTTTCATTTAGGTACTTCCACGCTACGGCATGTGTTGGTGCTGGTTCCTTTCTGTGGCCAGTTACCCTGCAGCTGTGTGGGTGGACCACGTGTTACATACCTCTGTCAGCTGGTGGACACTTAGTTTTTCTCTGACCCCTGGCTATTATGGGCAGTGCTATTTTGAACATTGATGTACAGGTTTTTGTGTGACCTATGTTTTCATTGCTCTTGGGCATGTACCTAGGAATGGGATTGTGGAGTTGTACTTGGGGAACTGCCAAACTGTTGTTTTCTATCTTCATTTCCACCGGCAATGTATGGAGGTCCCAGTTTCTCCACACCCTCACCTCTCTTGTCTTCATCTGATTTTAGCCCGTCTGGTGGGTGTGAAGTACTTTTTCATTGTGGTTTGATTTGTGTTTCCTGGATGGTTAGTGATGTTGAACGTCTTTTCATGAGCTTATTAGCCATTTTTATATCTATGGAGAAATGTCTGCCCAGATCCTTCACCCGTTTTTAAATGGGATTATCTCATACTGATACAATGTAACAATCTGTACAATTCAGGAGTTTTTAGTATGTTCCCAGACATGTGTAAACACCATAATTTCAGAATAATTTAAAAGATGAAACTCTATATCCTTTAGCCACCACCTCTAATTCTTGTTTAGTTGTAAGAATTCTTCCCATATTCTGGATATATGATTTGAAAATAGTTTTTTCTCATTCAGTGGATCATCTTTTCACCTTTTGGTGTTCTTTGAAACAAAGTTTTTGATTTTGTCCAATTTATCTTTTATTTTCCTCCTCTTGTTTTGTTTTTGGTATCATATCTAAGTAACTATTGTGAAAAGTCAAGAATATTGCATGCATTTAGGATTTTATTTTATTTTTTGAGTTACTTTTTGTGTATGGTTTTGAGATCAGGGTCTAGGGCATTATCTTTGAACCTACAAATTACTTAACCTTATTTTTCAATTAGTTATTCGTGTGATTTTTAAAACATTTTAAATATTGCAGGGATAATAATGTGTATTCGAGCCTCTCACTAGCTGCCCTGAGTAAGAGTTTTATAGCTGCTAGCTGATGACAGTAATGACCCCAGTATTCAGAGACTATAACGAGCCATCCACAGAAGTTCGGGTTTCCAGAAGAGACTGGGGCAGAAAAGGAATAAATAGTTGGGTCGAGAACTAGAGCAGACTGGGAGAAGAGGCTTACACCTGTAGTCCCAGCACTTTGGGGAGCTGAAGCAGGATTATCTCTTGAGCTCAAGAGTTTGGGCTACAGTGAGCTGTGACTGTGTTGGTGCTACTCCAGCCTGCTCAGCACAGAGACACTTTACTGTTAATTAAAAAATAAAAGGACTAGGTAGGAAATGAATTATGTATAGAGAGGGCCAGCCAGCCACTACAGTCTCTGTAGTTTCTAGTGCATGAAAAGCTGCATCCTGGTGCACGTGGCTCTGCCTGGGACGGCTTGTTGCTTGGGGACAAGAGGATTGTACTCACCTGATAGGTGATGTCTAGTAACGTAGTGTCCCGCTGAGGCTGATAAAGGGTCTTTGGGAAGAGGATGGGTGCCTGGACACCATCTGGGGAATTAGAGTTTTTTCATTTGCCCAGCAACCCTATACATTCATTAGGAATGCACTAGTTCCTGCCCAGCGTCCTGCCCAGCTGGCTGCCTGTCTCCCAGGCTCCCTGGCTCTGGTTCCCCGGCCGAGGCACTGGCTTCCTCTGAGAGCCAGGCAGGATCCCAGCAGTGGCTATTCCTTCTCCCAGCCACATCATGGAGTGTTTTTCATATATATACAAAGGGTGCCAAAAAAGGTATATACATTCTAAGAAAGGAAAAACTGTATTTAAATTTTAATACTCAAGTCACATGCCACTTCTGCAGTTCCAGGAGATACAGTATGCAAGCTAATCAATATTATCAGTATATACTGAATGTTACAATTTTAATTCGGTTTCTTCCTTTCTTAAAATGTGTATACATTTTTTGGCAACCTCTGTGTGTGTATATTTGTGTGTATATGTATTTAAACTTACAACAACAGAATTTTATTATTTTTAGTAACGTCCTAAGTTAGAAGGGATAAAACCCGAAGGACGCATATCAGACGGGAAGCCTGTGCTGGCGGTTGGTTGCCTTTTGCATTAGGAAGAAGCATGATGTAGTTCTAAACCTTTTTTTTTTTTTTTTTTTGGAGACAGAGCCTCAAGCTGTCCCGCTGGGTAGAGTGCCGTGGTATTAGCTCACAGCAACCTCCAACTCCTGGGCTCAAGCGAGTCTCTTGCCTCCGCCTCCCAAGTAGCTGGGATCACAGGCACCCGCCACAACGCCCGGCTATTTTTTGGTTGCAGCTGTTGTTGTTTGGCGGGTTCGGGCTGGGGATTCGAACCTGCCACCTTAGGTGTACGTGGCTGGTGCCTTAGCCGGTTGAGCTATAAGCGCCAAGCCTCTAAACCTTTTAAAACTTACTTCTTTTGTTTCTTTATGTTGACCTTTTTGATTAGTAAAATGCAGATCTTTCTGTCCTACATTTCTTTACAAGATCTTGTTATGTTTGGTAGGATTTCCAAGGTATTTGAAAAAGATCTCACATATAAGGATTTCCCAGAGAGCCTACCTGCATTTGTCCTTCTGAGCTTTTTACCCTTAATCTTTTTGCAGACGGAATCGTTCCCAAATGCCTGGAAATTCCGCATTGGATTACTGTGTTTTAAGCAGAGTTTTGTGAATAGCTTTTTATCTTCAACCGGAAAGAAAGGTGCGTGTATTGTGAACATTGTAATATTCTTTCCCCATGATGGTAAGATTAGCATCCCTTTAACAAGGAAAGGAGGGGATTGTTCTCACTGTGGGTTTGCAGGGAGAGACAATTTTCTGGAAGGAAATTTCATTGTTTAAAAAAGTCACGTTTCTCATGTTGCTGATGACATAGAGGAGGAAATTGCAGAGAACTCTGGGATGCAGGAACAGGAAGCGTTTCTGTCCTTACAGAAGGAGCGCTCAAGCCTCTTTCCCACACATTCCATTGAAAGTAGGCAGACCCACCAGGCATGTTGTGAATCACGCAGAACTGCCCACTGGCAAAGCTGAATTCCAGGAAGACCAGTGAAGACTATGCTTTGCTGATCTTTCCCTGATAAGTCTAAAAAAGTAAAAGGTAAAAATACCTGCTTTCACCTTTGCCTTGGGGGCCCCTTGCAGAGACTCCCATCCTTGCCTATGACCATTCTCTCAGGCAGCTGAAGTCCTGCCTGTGGGCAGGCCTGTCTCCAGGGCAGCAGGGTGCCACGGGGCAAACTTGAGACTGGGCAGACCCTTCAGCTTTCCTACAGCCATTTTTTTTCCATCTGTAAATGGGCAAAGGGAGATTAGACTGTCTGATTTTGCCTTTCAGTGCTGAGATTCTAGTTCATCTGCTCTCTACAATCTGGGCAAAGACAGATGGCTTCTGGGAATTCCTTGCCGTGCTTTGGGGCATTTAGATGAGGTTCAGGGTGGCCCTCATGGAAGGTTATTGTTAGTGCTGCCTCGCCTGATGGGGCTGCATCTAGAAATTGGAGCGCCTCACTCCCTCCTTAGATTTGGACTTGACACCAGCTGGGCTGGAGGAAGTAAAGTCTTTCTTAAACCTTAAAGGTTATATTTTACCTTTTGCAGTTACAAAAATAGTTGTCTTATTAGTGTCTACAAATGTGCCATTGTTCTTATAATATGGTGGATAAAATTTCATAGGCTTAAAAGTGCTGAGGAAGAAAGGTGACTGGTCACTTTCAGAGTTGTCCAGTAGAGGAATAATTGACATCTTATATACCCAGCTTATTCCAAAATAGGTGGTAAGACAGTCATCTAGCAGGTTACTTGAAACATTTATTAATTGTCAGTGTAAATTTAGAAAATCATTGTTACATTTTCATTAAGCACTTGAAATCAAAAAGGGTGTTTTTTCTTAAATACATGTATCATGAAATTAACCATTAGTCATCTTTAGTATATTTATAATGGGCAATCCAAAATAGTATGTGCTCTTTTCCTTTTCAGTTTTTTTTTTTTTTTTGAGCAAAGTAGGGGGTCTTACTCTGCCCGGTCTACAGTGCTGTGGCACAGTCATAGCTCACCGCAGCCTCAAATTCCTGATCCTTCCACCTAAGCCTCCTGAATACCAGGGCACAGGCATGGCCACTGCCCTCAGCTAATTTCTAAATTTTTTTGTAGAGACAGGGTCTTGCTATGTTGCCCAGGTTGGTCTCTACTTTTGCTTGGCAAATACTGTTGTCATAGATTTATTTATTTATTTTTGAGACAGAGCCTCAAGCTATCCCCCTGGGTAGAGTGCTATGGCATCAAAGCTCACAGCAACCTCCAACTCCTGGGCTCAAGCGAGTCTCCTACCTCAGCCTCCCAAGTAGCTGGGATCACAGGTGTCCACCACAACACCCGGCTATTTTTTCGTTGCAGCCATCGTTGTCTGGTGGGCCTGGGCTGGATTCGAACCTTCCACCTTAGGTGTGTGTGGCTGGCGCCTTAGCCACTTGAGCCACAAGCGCTGAGCCTGTTGTCATAGGTTTAATGGAATAGGGATATGTTCTTTTTTTTTTTGAGCCTCAAGCTGTCCCCCTGGGTAGAGTGCCATGGCATCTCAACTCACAGCAACCTCCAACTCCTGGGCTCAAGCGAGTCTCCTGCCTCAGCCTCCCAAGTAGCTGGGACCACAGGCACCTGCCACAATGCCTGGCTATTTTTTGGTTGCAGCTGTCATTGTTGTTT
>CAUYTI010091379.1:0-21146 GCA_963575145.1 Galago senegalensis | reverse complement strand
TTTTAAAGCAATAACTGAGAAAATGACATGAAGGCTGTGTTGACCAGTTTGATGGAAGTATTTCAGAATGCATGTGAAAACCCCACACTGTACCCCAGAAGAGTATCAATGTACATAGTTAACATTCAATAAAAAAGAAAAGATAAAAAAAAAATTCCTAATTGCAAAGATATGGAATTGAAAAGTGCCCATCAGTTCATGAATAAATCAATAAAATGTGGTATATGCATATCATGGAGTGCTACTCAGCCATAACAAATGAATTAATATCTTTTGCAACAACTCGGATGGAACTGGAGACCATTTGACTAAGTGAAGTAACACAAGAATGGAAAAACAAACATCAAGTGTCCTCACGATTAAATTGGAACTAACTGATCAGAACTCAGCTGCACAGATAGAAGTAAAACTCAGTGGAAATCAAGCAGATGAGAAGAGGGGAAAGGCAGATTGGTGAAATCATACCTAATGGGTACAGCGTACTCTTTCTGAGTGAAGGGCACACTTATAACTTAGACTTAAGAAGTGCAAAACAACCCATGTAACCAAAATATTTGTACCCCAGTAATATTATGGAAAAAACAATTGTCGCAGTAGACTTCATCCTGAAGCATGAAAGTGGATGGCTTTCAAGGATTATCCAGAACTCCACTGCAATTCACAAAGGAAGCTCCTGCCATAAGTTTCAGTCCACAGTAGTCAGAATATGTGGTTTTAAGAGCTTCCTGGCAAACCATTATAAAACTTAGGACTTCCCAACATACTTGAGTGCAACTATTATAGATTATAACGGATTCTCTTTCCCTTTTGTTTTATATATCCCACTGTCAACTCTAACCTAGAACCACAACCATACTGGGCAAAGGTCCTCTTGGAAGTGTGGTTTGGCCTCTCCTCACAGTGCAAAGGAGACTTTAAAGGGACTGATAGCGATGTGAGTTCACCATTGTCAATGGTATATTACCCTTTTATTTCCATTGCCCTGAGTATGGTAGGACATTTATCCACACTAGTGATACTCTGTTCTAGAATACTTTAGCCTAAGGTTCAAGAGTTTATGGACTTCCAGAAAGAAAATCATTGGTCTTGAGAGGCATCTAACTAGATTTTGAACACTCTTGCCTTCACCCATAAGTAGAATTCTCTGTGTGTTTCTAAGAGGAGATATCTGTCACTTGTGTTATCTGTTGAAAAGTTCCAGGATCTCCCAGACAGGTTCTAATTGACCTTACCACTATGTCTGCCACATTCCGTGTTCCTTGAATGCAAAGGGTTTTGTCATTTTCTTATACCTCAGAGTTATGCCTGATGTTTGCCAGAGTAAACCTCCAAAAAAAAAGGAAGGCAGTAAAATGTGATCAATATATAATGAACACAGAGTACACTCTTTACAGTTAAAATAGAGAGTATGCATCATCATTTACTTTAAAAATACCCAGCTACCCATGTGTAGTTAATAAAACATTCAAGTCTCACATCAACCCCTTCTCAATAGTCTCAGTGTGTTCTAGACAATTTTTCAGGTAAAACAGGTAATGTCCTCATTCCTGATAAGACATAAGAGCCAGAAGCAGGAAGGAGAGCAAGCCAGGAGGACAGGCTCTGGCCCCCGCCTTTTGCCCTCTGTCATGTCTGCACACTCTCATAACCCTGAATTCCTTATCTCCATTTAATGCAGTGTTGACCAACCTTTTCTTCTTTTCTTCTGTGAATTAGAAGAATAAAGAATTGTCCTGAGCCACACAGTAAATATGCAAACACCAATAAAAGCTGATTTGAGCCAAACCAAAGGTCTATACATAATTTCTTGATACCCAACACCATAAATAAGCAAACCAACCCTCAAATAATCTTCAGGGCTGCAAGGTGGGCAGCCCTGGAGTGAGTACCTCTGCTCCTTCAATAACTAGCAAGTCCAAAAATCTGAGACATCTGTACTCATTAAATCACTCCATGCTATGAGAACCCTCGTAACATCACTGGAATTTCTAACATTTGGGCTCAAGCCCTAACACTGATCTTCCTATTTCTGTTAATTCTGGAGAATCACTTAACATTCTCAGAAGCCAGTTTTAGTTTTCCAATCTGTAAAATGTGTATAATGGTGGATATTCTAGATGCAAAGTCATTCTACATAGTGTTACACATTAATGAAAGGTCATCTGTTAATAACAGTATTCATCACACTTGCCCTGAGATCCTCACCGTTTCTTCAGAACCTGGACATTTTAACTATTTTCTTCAGTAAGTCAACAGCTAATTTGGGGACCCAAAAGGTCAATAGTAATCTATAGCTAACATCTCTCCACAAATTGTAATTTGAGCCAACTCATTTCTATGAGTTTAATAACTTCTGATCAGCTGGGTTTCTCTTCTATTCTTCCATCCCATTTCCCGTGTTTAACAACTTTCTTTCCTCCCTTGCTAAACGTAAATCCCTGAATGTCTGAAGTGAACACGCCAGGTGCAATAATTAGGGCCATAAACAAACTCAGGATTTAGTTAAGGCTTCTTGTGTTTGAGCTAAGTCTTCTTCCCTTTGAGAGTCCAGAAATCCTGAGACACTTAACTCTCTCCACTTGATCCACTCTCTGACCTCTTAACTCCCCAAATGTAATCAGATGGTTAGCAAAGACCACAAAATGTGCAGAGAGCCTACTATTATGCAAACAGGTGAATTAGCTTATTTTCTCTGCTTAGTTCATCATTTTAGCAAATCTCTTTTTAGACCTCAGTTTCCTCATCTATAAATTGGAGGTGAACATTATTATCCTGCCTACCATGTAGAATGTTCTGGCAGAAAAGGGCAGCTACTTCTGGGCATTAAAGGAATGCTTTGTAGACAAGCCATTATTGGAGCTTGAGGGTTCAGAGAGAAGTGATCACTGGTGGGTGGTGCCTGTGGTTCAGTGGGTAGGGCGCTGGTCCCATATACCGAGGGTGATGGGTTCAAACCGGCCCCGGCCAAACTGCAACAACAGAATAGTTGCGTGTGGCAGGCTCCTGTAGTCCCAGTTACTTGGGAGGCTGAGGCAAGAGAATCACCTAAGCCCAGGAGTTGGAGGTTGCTGTGAGCTGTATGACTTCACAGCACTCTATTGAGGGTGATAAAGTGAGAATTTTTCTCTACAAAAAAAAAAAAAAAAAAGTGATCACTGGAAAAGATGATAGGCACAATTTTGCAAGATTTTGATATTTCCCATTAGAGGTTTAACTAAAAGTCACCACTGGAAAATATTAACAGAAGAAATAGCAGAAATCAAGGTCCAAAAAGCTAGAAAACTTTGGCAAGTTCAGAAAAGAGAAAATTTCCTTCCCTCCCTCCCTCCCTTCCTCTCTCCCTTCTTCCCTTCCTCCCTTCTTTCTTTCTGTCCTTTCCTTTTTCCCTCCATTACTTTAATCAAGAAACACTGAATATACATGGTGTGCCAATTTTTTTTTCTAGGTTTCTGGGATATAACAAATGGCAACTTAATGAGTCTTCCCTGTTGGTGCTCCCAGCCACAAAGTCAGTGGTAGAGGAACAGCATCAACTGGTCCAGTATGTTTATAAACAGATGTGGCTAAAGGCAGGAGGCATATTAAACAAAGAAGAGGCATTTGGCTTACAAAGTATTTATAAAGAATAGAGCCAGTTCTGCAGGTGTTGGAGGAACCCAGAGATAAATCCCCTACAGGTATCTGGAGTAGCTGCTATGGTCCTGGGAAGGCTGAGGACAAATGTCTTTGGTGCAGTGCAGTAGATACACTTATTTAATAGCACATATGTAGGAAACTACAAGAAATTGGGATAAGTACCAAAAATGAGGACTGTGGGGGGTCTATGGGGAGTTGCTACAAACTTGAAAAGTGAGTGAAATTTTTAAAAAGATAGATTATCCAGAGGAGAGGGAGATAGGCAGATTTGCAATTATGGGTCCATAGTTGGAGATGGCACACCCACAATGCATTCTCCTTCTGTATGCAGGCGTGTGCAGGTGTCTACCTTTGTGTAGGGTAGAGAGTAGGTGGAGTGCACAACATTTAATGCAGAGAGGAGAAACTATTGGTCTGGCCATGAAGATGGCATCACAGAAATAGCATATATAATGGGAAGATGCCTAAAACTTAGTTCTGGGAGTAAAAGATTTTTGGACTTTGAAATTTGGAGATCATTTCAAAATGGTCAAATATCTGTCATCTTGTTTTTCTATCAAATACTGGAGAAGTTTATTCTATGGACCAGATTGTTCTCTTCTCTTTTACCAAGTGACCAGATGAAAGGGCTTTCTCATGACTTATGAGGAAAACTCCACCTTCACCCATTTACAGTGGTTATGGAGAGTTACCTCTTGCTAATATATCCAAAGCCTTGAGATTAGTAGAGTATGGGATCATGGCAAGGTAGAGCATCAATTCTAATCACCGGATCCATACTCCAACATGTTCATGCATGTTCACAGGTGCACACACACACACACACACACACACACACCACACCATGAGTCTCTTATTGGAGTTTTGGTTGTTAGAGAGGTATTGTTAGAAACTGAATATCATTTTTTAACAAAACATTTGAGAACAAGGAATTTTGGGTCCAAGTGGTAGTGCTTAAGACACCCCGTTTACACAGAGTTGGGGCAGACCATCGTCTCAGCCCTACCTCCCAGATGAAAAGAGACTTTGAAAACATTGGCTCATAACATGCTTGGCCCAGGCATTGGTAGCTTTCAAGGGGTATGTCAGCTGTGACAGCTTCACAGATAACAGACATTGACACGCAGGAGAAAAGAGACAGGCAGGTGTCTTTGTGGTGATTGCGGCTGCCATCCTACTCTGTGGACATATGTTAAGTCTTTTCAGAACTCCCAGAAACCATTAAGCCTTCTTAATGCCTTGGGAGAAGGGTAAGCAGGGTGGGTGGAGTAAGTCACTGTGTGTAGTAAAGTGAGCCACTGTCATTTGAGCATAAACATCAAAGTGATAGCTATTGCCCAGGATACAAAAGATGCTGATTTATGTGAGGCCAGACAATTAAGTGCCGGAACTCATCCTAGAAAAAGTGCTACGTATGTCATTGTGAAATAACACTATGGCATGAACTGGAGCCAGTGTCTAGTCCACCCATCAAAGCAATTTTGAGACTCTTTTATGGGAATGGCCATCAGAGCTGTCAGCACATGAGGTCTGACAATTAAGTTTACAAAGTCATCCTAGAAAAAGTGTTTTGAATGGTGGACTAGGTGCTAGCCTAGGTGCATAGCTTCCCAAGGGGAGTACTTCAAAGGTGACGGTAGTGGTGGTCTTCACCAGTGAAGTAGGTTGCACATTTTTAAAGGATGTGTTTGTAAACTTGATTGTTCAACCTTGTAAATTTATCTGGGGAGAAGATAAGCAGCCAAAGCTGACATTCTTGCTCATCATCTACTCCCCTAGGGGCTTTTGCACTTGACAATTAGAGCAAGTTAAGAAAGGCCATGGGCTATTAATTCTTCTCCCACCACCACTGGGGACTTTTTTACAATCCTGGGATGTAAGAACAGTTATTTTGCTTTTGAAATATCTCTTTCTTTTTTCATTTGTGATAGGATTTAAAGAATTGGGAGATAGAAGGGAGACAAATGGGATTAAAATGTAGGTCAGCTGGTAAGTTATTTACAAATGTCTGGGACAACAGACCCCCAGGGCTCCCTTGGTCAAGTCTTGGCAAAGGCCTTCAAGGTAGACAGGAAGGAGAACAATCACTTTCTATGACACAGTCACCTCTTTGGGGGTCAAACCCACTTTCCTGAGTTGCTGAAGCGAATCTTTATTTTTTCCTAAAACTCAACAGACAGCATCTTCAGAAACTAATTTGATTTTGATTGATTTTTGAAACTTGAAACACTTCTAAACTAATTTTCAGTATATTACTCTTGTCAACGGTTAAAGATTTTGTCAGGAGGAATTTGCTGAACAGACACAGTAATTTTGTTTCTCATTCTGGCATATCACCCCTAAAGAGGAAGCCCAGGGAGGGGGGCAGCCATGTTACTACAGCTGCTGCTATTAGAATATACATTGCAATTACTTTGCTGCTATTTTGGGGGCCTTCTCCAGCAGTTCAAGCTGCAGCTCGTGGGAGCTAGACTTCTTGAAATAAGAATTAGTGAGTCGTCGCCTCCTCTTGAGTCAGACCTGGGATAGAGAGGAGGGACTTGAGGCCCAGAGAGGAGATTCATTCAAGGTCAGATAGTAATTTAGTGGTAAAGCTGGGACTGGGGAACATCTTCCCACTTTTAGCCCATTCTTTTCTCCTGTGTAGAAAGCAGTGCTGAAGCCAGGCCCAGCTTTGCAGGGGTCACAGACCGAGTTGAGATTTATTAAATAAACATACCAGTGACAACTTCAATGGGAGAAAGGCTTTTTATTTGCAGTGGCTACGCCAATCAATACACAGTAAAAGCCACTCTGAATTGCACCCCTCATGAAGTGCAGGAGCTCTGTTAACCGTGGCTCCCTTTGTGTCTCGCCATGGTCAGCAGATCCACTGGGGGCCTCTGGAAATAACAGTGACATTACAAGATAATAACCTTTGCTCAAGTCAGCATTATGCCGAGAGGGCTGTTAAAGAGTGCTTTTCTTTTATTGCTTTTTGTCACCCAGGGTCTGTGGCAAGCGGACAGATGGACGGGCTTATCTTTACAAATAAGCAATGGGAACAAACTGCATTGGCTCAACCCAGCAACCTTTGCTCAAGGCAGGGCCTCCCTAGCAAGGACCTGCAGGTGCCTGAGGAACAATGTTGGCAGATGCAAAGCAAAGATTTATCCGAGAGAGGAGCAGAGTCGCTAATGTGCTGGCCCATTGAGTGGGCAAAGGGCTCGAGGACTTTCATCTGTTGCAAAAGTACCTTGATGCAGTGGGAGTTGGCTTCATGTGAAGGGGAAGAGCATTAGGAGCAGAGGAAGGGCTGGAAAGTGCAGAGTTCCGCTGGAGCTATTGAAATCTGTTTCCCAACAGCAGCAGCCTGTGGGTGAATACTCATAGGTCAAATCAACATGCATTTATTCATTATATGTTCCCAATACACGTTGATGCATGTAATCACGTGAACATGGGTGAAATTGAATGCCAAGTATTTTTGTTTTATTTTGCCTTTTTTTTGGTTTTGTTTTTAATACTGGGTAAAGAGGGATTGAGAAAGGAATAGGAATTTATATTTTATAGAAATAGGTAGGCTGAGTGTGGTGGCTCATGCCTATAATTCTAGCACTTGGAAGGCAGAGGTGAGAGAATCATTTGAATTCAGAAGTTCATTACTAGCCTGAGTAAGAGTAAGACCCCACCTCTACTAAAAATAGAAAAAATAGCTGGACACAGTGCTATTCACCTGTAGTCCCAGCTACTCAGGATAATGAAGCAGGAGGATTTTGAGCCTAGAAGTTTGAAGTTGCTGTTAACTATGATGATGTCCCTGAACTCCAGCCCACATGATATACTGAGATTCTTTTTCTAAAAAAAAAAGGAGCTTAAAAATGTTTGCACTTTTTTCCTTTTTTGTTTTTATTGATACACTAATTTTATGCATACTTATGGGGGTACAGTATGGTAGTTTTAAAAACTGAATAACAGATATTTTGGAACTATATTGATGTCTAGTTACTTTATTAGTATATGTCAGTAGGGCCATGGAGCCAGAGCCTTCCTTTTGGATAGAGGCAAGACTTTCCTCGGGATTCCAGGAATTAGGAGGACTGAGACTGCAGCAAGGGAAGATGGTCTTTCTTTCTCTGGATTGAGGAATTTCAGCTGCAAAGAAAATAGAATTAATTCTAGTGGTGGGACCTGGCCATGAAGAAACTCATGGAGAGCCTGTCAGGAAGCCTGGACTGTAGTCTGGGTCTTAACCATGACTATACCTTAATCTGTGTGGCTCTTTGTCTTCTTGTGTATGTTTTATCCCTTTAGACAGATCTCCATTTACATCATAGCCTAATCTCTGCCACTGCAAAAAATTAAGGAAATGCTGGGCTTAATTATGGAGATCTTAAGGAAAGGGAGACTGGGATTTGGGGAGCAAGTTCTGCTAAGATCAGAGTGATGGTGACAGCAGGGTCATCAATGAGGGGAGGCCAAACTCTCCAGAGTATGGTGACAGTGGGGTGACATGAGTGGTGGGAAAGAGAAAAGGATGTCTAGGGCCTTTTTCCCCCCTTTGGCAGCAGCCCAGGGCATCTTCAGAACCATTCAGGAGATGTGTTGAAGAAGGTACTTTGGGACCAATTATAAGCAGGTGTGTTCTTAGACCAGCGTCACCAGTGAGAGACGAAGATACAAAAACTCATAAAGCTAAAGCCTGGAGGAACTTCCCACTCTCTCTGTGAAGGAAAGACAAATACAAATGAAAAGATTCCTAAAAATCATAAACCAGCTAAGCCTCACAGGAACAGGAAAAAAAGGAAAGTGTCACTAAAGTAGGATAGTAGTTCTGGGAAGGGAGAGATACCGAGGGTTGAGTTTACTGCAGATGCTTTCTGGAAGATCTGGGAATTGAACTTGACCTTGTAATAGACAATGCAGGTGTGGCAAACCTTCCTAAAGGAAGATTCGAAGGATTTACATGTACAAGGTTTTAAAAGATTTACATGTACAATGTCCCCAGACCTGCAACATCAGCATTGCTGAGGACTTTGTCACAACTGCACATTATGGACCCTCATCCCCATTCCTGGATCCCTGCTGGATCAGAACTCTGAGGGTGGGGCCCAGCAATCTTTGCTGTAGCAAGTGCGCCCAGGTGATTCTGATGGCCAGGCAGGTTCCAGGACAGCTGAAACAGGGAATGTGGTTTAAAGCAAGTTGATAGAAGTTTAGTAGAAGGGCTTCTTTCTGTGTTTCTACCATAGCTGTGAAAGCAACAGGCAACTGAGAGCCAGTGACCGTCAGAGTTTGAGTCTCTTTCCTGTCACCACCTGGCTCACAATATAGTCCTCATCTATTGCCTGTCGTTACAACACTTGCAAAACTATTACCGGTGTGCACTGCTTCCAATTCACAGGTGAAGGAATTAAGGATCAAAAGGGTACGACTGCTGGCCCAAAATCACAAGAGTAACAAGCAGGACGGGAAATAGATGCCCCAAATTCCAAACTACTACCACAGCGCCCTTCCCCTCCACCTCGCTGGATGTGTCTTCTTTTCCTGTTAACAAGAAGTACTTAGAAATTTCCTAAGCTTCCAAAATTTCTCTGGAAGCGGCTAGTATCTTGTGTGCCACTTCTAAACATTGACAGTGACTTTTGGAACTCTCTGTTAAGAGGGATTCTGAGGATGCTTTTGGCCTTGGGGGAGAGAGTGCTATAGTGGGTACAGGAATAGGGAGGTGGTGCTGTATGTATAATACACACAATGTCTCCTGATCACAGGTATGATCTTGTTCTGAATGTCACTCCATTACTTGGCTAGGTCCTGAGAAAGAAAACCTATAGAAGAATAGCATCTGGTTAGGAAGATTAAGCAGGAATGGGATCCAGCTTCATGCGATCTCATTAGCCGTTACTGTTCACTCTAATTCCAGCCACCTTTCACCAATTTGCAGAGAAACTTATTTTTTTAAAACCCCCAAACTCACACTCTGACATCATTCCACAGATACTTCTACAGCCTTAGAACACCTGCTCTAAAATTCTGGACATGTTCCTAAGGACACAGTTATCTTTTCCATTCCAATTGCATGGAATAATTTACATGTACAAGGTTTAGAAATGAACAGAAACTCTCACCATTTTAATGGTTTTGTCCTCTTAACATTGTCCCTCCGAGCGAAGAAACAAACACACAAAAATCACAAAGCAAGCAAACTAAGACCAAAAAAGGTCATACAATCAACCAAACATCCCTAAAGCTCCAAGTGCTTGTGAATATCTGATCACTGTTACTGTGCGGGAGTCACTGGCAAACTCTGGCTCGTTTTTCAATTCCTTCCCATCATCACTGTGCTTGAAACAAATGGACCAAACCTTTGTCCAAATCATATGTGACCGAGCAGTATTTTTATTTCCTATAATGCCAGCAAACAGACATCCGCTTTCCCTTTAACTCTTGCTGATTTGCAGGGATTTTGCTGCAATTTGGAGAAAGAATTCTCACCATGGAGGCCCCGGTTTCCAGCCTCTGTGGGCCTCCCAGCACTGCTTTGCAATCATCCCCTACCCTTTGCTAATATCAATATCTGCAATCATTACTCCGTTTTGCTGTGATTTTAATTAGAGGACATGTGGTATCTTTTAATATTCTTCTGCACATCGAGGCTCCTGAGCGCTTGCTACCAACCATTGCCTCAATATAATTTAGAAGCTGTGGCTTCATAAGTGAGTCCTCCAATCTTTTGATATTAAATTTTCAAATTAATCTCTGCTGTATGCATCACTGGTGATTATCTTGGCCTAAATTATGCATCCTTCTTAAAGCTGGAAAACAACAGCCCTCCCATCTGACAGCGAATCTATGCAGATATCCTTATCTCCAAGGAGAAGAAGTTTGTTTTTAACCCTCTGTGGGTATAATTAGAGATCGCTTTACTCCAGCCGTATTCGCCATCACCCCACACATGACTATAATAAGAGCAAAACTGATCCTATGTAGTCCCTCTGGTGGTTTCGCATTGCCTCCAAGAATAGTCCAAGCCCTCATTTAGTCTTCAAAAAATAAATAGTTTAAATATCAAGTGAAAGAAATACAATTATAAATGTATTATTAGAAGAAATGTATAGGGCTAACTGATAATTGCTTGTGGCATTATTTCTCAAAGGGAGACTACAATGTAAAGTGGAATGTACACAGTTTCTGGAGTTCAAGAGATTCAGATGCATCTCACATATTAATTATTTATTACTTGTCCCATTATTAGAAAATGCTTCCCTTTTCTACGCCTCAATTCTTACTGTCAGAATTAACAAGGTGCAGCACAATTCTCAATCGCAGTGATGTAGAATCAGCCCAAATGCCCATCACTTCATGAGTGGACTATGAAGATGTACTATGTATAATCTACACTGTGGCGTCCTACTCAGCCATAGAAAGGAGTGAAGTAATGGCTTTTGCCACAACTTGGATGGAACTGGAAATAATTAACCTATGTGAAGTATCTCAGGAAAGAAAAAACAAGCACCACATGTACTTTCCAATAATTGGGAGCTAAGTGATGGGCACACAAGGAAAAGTAAAGGACCCAGAGAATCAAGAGGAGAGAAGCAGAGGAGGGTGACACCTGATTATTGGGTACAATGAGCATTTTTCAGGTGATGGGCACACTAAAACCCCAACTGAAGCATTATACAGTACATCTATATGAAAATATTTGTACTGTCTCAATATTTGGGTGGAAAAAGAACTAACAAGTTAGTTAGTGCTGGTAGAGACCCAGCGTATACCAGGTTCTCACAGAGGGAACTAACTTCCTTTCCCTCTAACTTCTCTCCTTCGTTACTTTTAGGGGCAACCCTTGTGGCTTAAAGTATTGAATTAAATGGGAGTAATTGGGTAATCTAAAGAAAGAAGGCTATGCTATCCAGTTTGATGTATGTACTCCAAATTGCATATAAAATCACTACATTGTACCCCATAAATGCATTAATGTATGCAGTTATGATTTAATAAAAAAATTAAAAAAACAGAAAAGAGTCTTGACATATTTATTTTGGAAGTGGCATTTAGAAGTGCAAGTAAAAGAAGTTCTTAATCTAATCCCTCCATATGTGATTTTGTGGTCTCTTCTAGCCGGAAACGGGATCTGAGTTTTTGGTTTAATTTGGGCCGCATTGCTCCTGGTTTAAAAGGGGACTGTTCGATCTGATTGCAAAACCTTTATCTTTACAGTTGTGTTGTGGTGCTCAAACAAAAGCACTGTCCCATCAAATAAGCTGACAAATAACCTTCTAGCAAAAAAGAACAAGACAGCCCGACACCTTTTTGATGTCTGACTGACGACCATTGGAAACTCCAAGGGACATCCCAATAATCACGCAGCAGTGGAGATGGGGACTGATTACCTCTCCAGACAATTACGGTCTATTCTCAAGTGGGAGCTAAAGTATGACAAAACGGGGGGGGGGATAAGAGCATAAATTCAAATAATTCTCTGTCCCTATGTTTGACAGTACTGGAAATAGACATACTTCTCTCTTCCTGGGTGTAACAACTTCAGGATGATGGACAAGGACCTCTTTCTTTGCTAAACAATGCTGGATTTAAACAAAAATAATTCAGCTTCTTTCCCTAGGAAATGCCTATCCTTGGAGATGACACTGCCCGTCAACTCAACAGCTACTTACTTATTGTGAATAACAGCTGATTCATCAAGAATCACTTCCAGATCCTCACCATGCTGTGACCATCAGTTGACAACTCTCACCCAGTTCCCACTAGTCTCCATCTCGCAAAGGCCTCCTCAAATCTAGTAATCTCAGGCCCTTTAAACCCATATAAATGTTCCTATTTTGAAACCTACTGGGTTTGTCTTCTTTCCTGCAGTAAATCTAATAAACTCAGCTAATCTTAATCAATAGAGTTTTCTGGTGATGTTTGGGGAATCAGTAGCTGACTTCTTAAAGTATCTTATTAAAAGACTGATTGTATTTAACTTAAAACATTATTTTCCTGTTTTTTCATCTTTTCATTTATTTCCCTAGGAAATATTTGCGAGTGCCAGACACTATCCTGTACATTCTGAAGAGACTGCCTTCCTGGAATATGTTCTAGGAAGGACAGCAATATTTCCTTAGAAGATGACAGAAGTAATTATTCCATTATAGTTGTGATAAGTACCCTAAAAGGAAAATCCCAGAGTGTTAAGGAAGCAACTCAAAGGAGAACCCAATTTGGCTTTGAGTGTAGGTGTGTGTTGGAAAGGAGGGACAGCCTCCCTGAGCAGGTGGTGGCACTGGAGGGGACACACGAAGTCCAACAGGAGAAATGTCACTAGTGGAAGTGGCAGCACGTCCAGTGCCTGAAATTATTTGGAGCTTGGCTTGGTGCAAGGAAGACAGAAGGGCAATTCCACACAACCCTCCACTGGGAGTGAGTTTGGCTGCAGGTAGGCAGGCCTGGGACTACTCAGACTTCGTCAGACATCAGCCACACATTATTCTCCTATGACTTGCTTCCTTAGCACTCAAAGCCAACTGGGTTCTCCTTTCACTTGCTTCCTTAGCACTCTGGTAGGTATTCATGCCTGTATGTTGGTAGCTGCAGGTTGTTTTCTTGATTGCAGCATGTCTCAGATGCCAAGGTACATGCAGCATCTCACACGGACTGTCTGAAGATTGTGCCTGGATTGTGTTCACTTTCTTTGCTCTCCCATAGTCACCTGCTCCCTCTTTCTAATTTTACCAAATGTCCTCAACTTTACATCTATTCCCCCTGCTCTGCTTTATCCAAGACAGGGCACCCCACAGCCAATTTTCTACCTTTTTGAAGCCTCTTTGCGACTGAAGGTGTCCTTGCCTCCCTGGGGCAAGTCCCTTGAAGAGAGCCTTTAAAAGACCCAGTTGATGAGCTGCTTCTGCAGCTTCAGTCGCGTGATGCATTACCTACTCCCTCCAGACACAGACTGCCAGCATTACTGAGGGAACCTTCCCTAGTTCACAGGAGTTCATGGGCCTCTGGCCTTGCTCTGCTTGCCCCTGGAGCAGTTTAATCCCTGGTGAAGTGATCGTGTCAACTGGTTCTCAGGTGAGGGTATAATTTCTGTTCTGGGAACATAAAGAGAGTGTATGTTTATCAGTAGCATGACTGAGGCTGTGTGGGGTTTGGGAGCTCCTGCTTTTGACAGTGGCATTTGTGTTCTTCACCCTGCACCTTGATATTTTCTATGATAATGTTTAGTGCAGAGTTTTAAAGCTTTATTGCAAAACATTGGCCTCTTATGTATAACCAATTCTTATTCAGCAGTTCAGTGTATAAAATAGATAAAGGCAGATATACAGCTGAAACAGGAGAAGGGCTGAGAACTGACATACTGGACACCTACCTTAGTGCTACCCCCTCCCCAGAACATGCTGAAGGAGCCCGAGTTGGAACAATGCCACTTGACTCTGGTTTAAGGCAACATGGTTGGAAACAGTAACTCAAGACCCCATTCCACTCAGGCTGCCATAACAAAATTCCATAGGCTGGGTGGCTTATAAACAACAGATCCTTACTTTTTACAGGTATGGAGGCTGGAAGTCCAGAGCCAAGCTGCTGACAGTTTTGATGGGCCTGCTTTCTGTTTCATAGATGGTGCCTTCTGAGTATCCTCACATTAGTACCCCTATGAAAGAGCTGTCTGGGGGCTCTTTTATAAGGGCCCTAATCCTGTTCAGGAGGCTCCACCTTCATAACCTAAACAATACCTCCAAGCCCCGCCTCCTAATAGCATCACCTTGGGGGTTAGGATTTCAACATGGGAATTTCTGGGAAGCATAAACTTTTAGGCCATTGCATCCTCCTATCATGAGCATTAAGCATTCTCAACAAAATGATGCAAACTTTCTTTTAAATGCATAGCTGCTAGTAACAGAGGGGAAATCTCTAAGGACCATGAATAAAAATGGAACTAAAAATGAGAGTATAAGTGTGTGAGCTGACCCTGCAGCTGGGGTGAGGGTGGCCCTTAAGCCAGGGACTAGGGTATTTTACACACATCCCAAAACAGAAGACATGACCTTGGACTCACTAGAGGTGAACATGAGAATTGGTTCTAAGATCCATTAAACTGGTACTTCCTCATGGAAAGAAAGGTGCATATAAAGCCATCCCCCAGCATAGTAAGAATTCAAGAAAACATGTCCATCTTTCTGTAGTCTCCAGGTGGAAAAAAATCCTCCAAGAATCTATGAAATTAAAATCATAATCCTGTTTCACTTTTGGGAATAGGGTTTGAATTTAAATGATCTTTATGGTTTGTGAAGCCACAAGCTTTGCTATTAACATACAAATGATCCCAGGTCTGCCGTCCCCTGTGGGCACCTGGAAAATTCCTAACACAGTCACTCTACAGAGAGATAGACCATCACCTTATGCTGCACAGGAAGATGAGCTTCCTACCCCAAAGCACAAAACATAAAAGAAAATGGTCCATAGTGAGTCAGAAGTAACAGGTGTAACAAAAAGCTGATAAAGATCTCTTACCATTTAAATTAATAGGACCATATGATATAAACTATGAAAGCAGGATATTAAAAAAATAAAGGCATAAAGATGCCTCATTTGAGAAATGATAAAATACAGTGAAATATACCGTGTAAACAAAATCAAAATTTATAATAGTCATTTCATATAGGATACTTATGATAGCAGCGAAATAGCAATTTAGACACAACCAAAGAGAGAATTGGTGAGTAGGGCTGCGGCTTTCTTATTTGGAAACTACAGAACAAGTCCTCTTACCCTATCTTATTTTATCCCATGAGCTTGAAAACAGACTTTCTTTTATGTTTAGATTAGAACAAGTGCTACCTCCTGTGAACATCCTTAGAGAGCAGCCTTCACATTCTCTGAAGTTCGAAATCTCCTGTTTCCTAATAGACTCTGGAATGTTAGCATTTGTCTTGGATCAGACAGATTTATTCTAATATTTCTGACTTTGGAAGGTAACATCTCCTTGGATATGACCTGGTCGGTCTGCAAATTCTTTTACAGACACCAAATGTATTAGCATATCGATGGAAAAATCCAATGGATAGGAAAATCCCCATTCTAAGATAGCAATTTAACTTATGCACAAACTATGAAAGTCTATCACACTATATATTTTCCTGAAAGCTGACAGTCTCCTAAACCGACAGAACAACAATCACTCTGAATTATGAACATTATTTTATTTAATTTTAACAATGGTGTTAAGATTTAGGTATCATTTTATTAAAAAAAAATACCAGTAAGGAAAGCGAGGCCTGTAGAGGCTAACTTAATTATCCCCACATAAGCAAATCCCAGTTTTTAACTCCAAAGCTCCTAGGCTCTTTCTCCATATCACTCCGTGTGCCTTTTCTTGAATTCTAAATTGTAATGACTTTTTGAGCACTGAGATCTTGAGCACCCATGTGGGACTTAGGAGACCAGCTGCAGAATACATTTGTATGTTTTGTTTCTTTGTTTTGTCTTATTTTAACCACCTAATCCAGTAATAAAGAAACTCACAGGGAACTTCACACCTACCACCTCCTGTTAAGGTCATCTCTTCTGTTGAAATACCTCTGCCAGAAATTCTCACTTCAAAAATTGACCCCAGGTTCAACTTATGGCACAAAGTTGGCTTTTTCCAGGCTCCTCTGGGGCCTCCTCAGCTACAGGCAGTGGCTGTGCTTGAGGACGTTAAGGGTTCATTGCTGAGTGCTAGAAGGGGAAGGGGGGTGAGAAGGACATCAGAGTTATGGGAAAGCAGCTCCCTTGTCTTGGGTGGTATAAAGGTAAATGGCAGAAAAGAAATAGGAAACATTGGCTTGGTGCCTGTGGCTCAAATGGCTAAGGCGCCAGCCACATATACCCAAGGTGGCGGGTTTGAATCCAGCCTGGGCCCGCTAAACAACAATGATGGCTGCAACCAAAAAAAATAGCCAGGCGTTGTGGTGGGCACCTGTGGTCCCAGCTACTTGGGAGGTGGAGGCAGGAGACTCGCTTGAGCCCAGGAGTTGGAGGTTGCTGTGAGCTGAGATGCCACAGCACTCTACCCGGGGGACAGCTTGAGGCTCCCGTCTCAAAAAAAAAAAAAAAAGAAATAGGAAACATCATATGGCATCAGTGGGAGGGATGCTGGGTGCTGAGTGGCTGCACTGAAGGACCAGTAATGAAAATCAGCTTTAAGGCTTGGCACCTGTGGCTCAAGTGGCTAAGGTGCCAGCCACATATACCTAAGGTGGCAGGTTCGAATGCAGCCCAGGCCTGTCAAACAACTATGACATCTGCAACCAAAAAATAGCCAGGCATTGTGGCAGGCACATGTGGTCTTAGCTACTTGGGAGGCTGAGGCAGGAGACTCGCTTGAGCCCAGGAGTTGGAGGTTGCTGTGAGCTGTGTTGCAACGGCACTCTACCCAGAGGGACAGCTTTAGGCACTGTCTCAAAAAAAAAAAAAAAAGAAAGAAAGAAAAAGAAAATCAGCTTTAAGAAGTAGTTTCAATCACTCCTCTTCCTCATTCTTTATAGCATAGATTTATCCAGGTCTCTCCTCTTATGCTGCCATCTTTCCAAGGCTGACTGAAGGGAGAAGGAAACATTCATATCTTTACAACTCTTTAAGTTTCCAGATCTCCTTTTCATTGAGTTCCTATACCATTATTCATTTCATCGTAAGAATTACTGCATAATCCTTTTTTCTGGTATTTCCTGAGACCTTTGCACAGGGCTGGTGCAGAGCTAGGCTCTTCAAATGTAGTGCTGAATGTGAACACAATTTCAGGAAGTCACCTCTATTGCTTCCCTTTTGTAGACAAGGAAAACAAGGCCAAGAGGGTTCACCTGTTAAATAGAAGAATGAGGACTGGGAATCAGATTGTTTATTCTGTATGGTCTGTGTTCTTAACCACCATAGCCAGCCTCATCAACAGGTATTAATTAACCACAGCAAAGAGGGGGCTGTGGTAAACAGCTTTGCTAAATACCAGGTTAATATAATGAAGCTGCTTAATGTGATAAGATGCATAGGAAATCTTCCAGAGTAATAGAGAATTTTGTATATTTTTCAAAGTTATTTGACTATAAATTCTTTTCCCCCAGCATATCTTGTTAAGACAACTGTTCTATAGAGTACACATTGGGAAATGCTTTTATAGACTGATATCTCCCTGGAGCATTCTCTAATTATTATAACAAAACATAGGCGCTTATGGTAAGCAGAGTCAGGTAATCAGCTCCCTAATAGGATATTATTATTATACTTTTCCTGTTTGCTTGTGCTCTAAGTTTCACTGAACATCTGGAAAAGACTTGTCTTCACTCAACCTCATGTTGTGTGGGGAAGGTTAATGGTGCTGACCATTTTTTAATTTTTTCTCCTAGAATTTTTGTGATTCTTTTTCTCACTTTTCTTTTTCCCTCAAATACCATAGAAACTTCCCTTTTTTAGCCCAAAACTTTTAACAGAGCCATTCACTTGACATTTTTTGAGTCCTCTTCTTAAACTCAACTTTTCAAAGAAAAAAAGTGTGGAAAAACTTTGGGAAAAAATGTGAAGCAAGATTTGACTTATTAATTTTTGTCAAAATGAGAAAAAAAAGTTCACAAGATTCTTTCAAGTGGATGGTCCTTTCTAAAGCAGTTTTCATGAAGTGGACTAAGCAGACAGATGATGTTCATGACTTGCTTCCCTGTATGTTTTTCTCAGTGTTTTGACAATTATTACTACCATGGAGACAATTAGTAATGAAATGGAATGGAAGAAAGATTACATGTGGGAAAATAGACGTTCCCTGACAGATGAAAGAAGGAAGAAGCCTGAAATGTTAAAGAGAAGTCTCTTTGCATATTATGGGGCCTAGAAAAGAGCTTACGAGATTTTCCTAGTCCCTAACAGGGAAGGAAGGAGGTAGGCGAGTAGGAGTGAATTCTATTCAATCTTCTCTCTGAGATCTCAGAGGTCTTGCAGATAATGACACAACTCTTGGACCCTGGAATCATAAAATAAGTGAGTAAAGGTGACCTTAGAAATTGTCGATCCAATGATTTCAAACACTTTGTGCCATGAACCATAGGAGAGAAGGAAAAGGACCTCGGGATAAGCCCTCCTGGTCCTTGTTTTTCACTTCAATCAATACAGCTCCACATTCCTATTGGAGGAAAAGTGAAATTTTGTGAAGCTGGAATTTCTGGTTACCATGACATTTGGAATTTATGCCATTACCTCTGTGACCTGTGTCTAACCTGAAATGTCAAATATAGGTTTTTAAGTGAGTAAGTACAGAGGCATGTTCAGAATAAGAGAAGCAGAAAGAAGGTAAGATTTGATTAATGGGAGCAGAAGCTGCAGAGACTTGTGACTGCAGACAGTGCTAGCAGGCCTGGGGGAATCACCATGGGCATTCTCTACCCCTGGCTTGGAATGCCAAGCACACTAGGGCAGGAATTGATAGGGTTGAGAGGTGGCCAGGCTCTGTGAATCATCCCCACACCAAGTCTTTAAGACAAGTATTTTTGGTCCAAAGGAACCATTGCTACCCAGGAGATAAGGAAGAAACTGAGTGTTAGCAATTCTGTAGAGACTTGTGGGAGAAATCCTTCTCTTGTTACTATATTACATTCACTCCTAATTTTACTAGAACAGTCAGGGAAAGACTTCAATAGTTTTAAAAAAGTCTTTAAAAAGGTCCCCTGATGGTCTTGAAGTTAAGTTCAACAGTAAACATAAACTATGGGCAAGAATTAGGCCACATGTGAGAACCAGCACCATGGCAGAGAGACAGTAAAGAGAGAAAAACCGTACTGCTAGGAAAAACAGACAAGAACTCTGTAATAAGCCTAACTGACATTTTCAACAACTTAGAAGAGTGGAACTTTCATGAAGTGAAGTTAAATGGAGAAGCAGAAACTCTTAATAATAAAATTGACTTGATTATGTCATGGAAATAATAATGGGAACCACAGAAGAAATAGACCTAATAGCAGACTAGGCAGTCAAGAAGAAGATCTAGAAGACCAAACCATAAAAATCTTTCAGAATGCATCTCTATGACATGAGTTCACCCCAAGGTCACATTGTCTAAGCTGCGGGAGTGTGCTTGGCTGACAGTCTTGAGCTGTGAGCCTCAGAAGCATCCATCTCAGCTTTTGGGTCAGGTTGAGGCTGTGCCATTCTCTGGGAAGTCCCCAGCTGGGGACTGAGCAAGACAGAGGTAATGTGAGCTGTAGGTATTGGACAATCTTTTCCCTGGAGTTCCCTTCATGCTGTCAGGGACTGCTAGGTAAATATAGTTAGTTGACAGGTACACCACCCACCGACCACCCAGTCCTGCCACTCCCTCTTCATTTCATTGGTGTTAGTTCCCATTCAACTTTTGGGACTCCTAACCCTCCCACTGCATCTGATTCCTGGAGAAACAAAGTTGCTGCAGGGAGGTGGAAAGCATGAAAGAGAAGGTAAGGAGTGTGGTGCAAGGATGCACAGGCGTGGCGGACAGAATGATGCCCCATTCCAGAGCCGAACCCTGGGGCAGTATGTCACAAAATAAATGTAAAGCGAGAATACTATGCCCAGCTAAATTATGACTTGAATGTGAGAGGGAAATAGTAATAGTTTCAGATGGAAAAGGACTCAGCAAAGAAAATTCTAAACAATGATTAGAGAATATACTATAGGTTGAGTATCCCATATTCAAAATGCTTAGGATCAGAAGTGTTTCAGATTTTGATATTTGGAGATTTATGAATATTTGCAGAATTTTACTAGTTGAACATCCTTAACTTGAAAATTCTAAAGACAAAACATCACAGTGAGCATTTTCTTCAAATGTAACACATGCATCAGTTCTCAAAATGTTTTGGATTTGGGATTTGGGGATTAGGAGTGTTCGGCCTGTAAAAAACAATAAATGCAAAAGCAAGCACAGTTAGGTAATAAGAATATTTTTTAGATTAGACATAAAAGATATACATGTGTATTATTTTTTATAGTTGTCTGGAGTTAGAATGTCAATGCTACCAACAAGGTGATGGGAGCCAGACAACAAAAGCATAACTGCTTTTATTTTTGTCTTGAATAGATGAAGGTTATCAATACTGATTAAACTTACATGTTGCTAGAAAGAATAAATAAAAAATTTGATAAAAATGTGGGGAAATAACTTAAATAATAAAACCAAATATGTAACTTCCAAACTAGGAGAGGTAAAATTTTTTATTTTTATTTTTTGGCTGGGGCTGGGTTTGAACCCACCACCTCAGGCATATAGGGCCAGTACCCTATTCTTTGAGTCACAGGTGCTGCCCAAGAGGTAAAAATTGAAATAAAATTTTTAAATCAATTTACAAATTTATGAGAAGCAAGATAATTTTTTATTATTTATTTATTTATTTTTTGAGACAGAGCCTCAAGCTATCCCCCTGGGTAAAGTGCCATGGCATCACAGCTCACAGCAACCTCCAACTCCTGGGCTCAAGTGAGTCTCCTGCCTCAGCCTCCCAAGTAGCTGGACCACAGGCGCCTGCCACAAC
>CAUYTI010091377.1:0-72581 GCA_963575145.1 Galago senegalensis | reverse complement strand
GTCCACACCTCCCTGGCCCCGATTCCTCCACGTCCTGCCTCACTCCCGGCCCACCCGCCGCTCTTACGCTCTCTGTCCTCCCTTCCTCCCTGTCCTCCCTGTCATCTCTTCCTCCCTGTCCTCCTATCCTCCCTGTCTTCCCTCCCTCCCTGTCCTCCCTTCCTCCCTTCCTCCCTGTCCTCCCTGTCATCTCTTCCTCCCTGTCCTCCCTGTCCTCTCTGTCATCTCTTCCTCCCTGTCCTCCTCTCCTCCCTGTCCTCCCTTCCTCCCTTTCCTCCCTGTCTTCCCTCCCTCCCTGTCCTCCCTTCCTCCCTGTCCTCCCTTCCTCCCTGTTCTCCCTTCCTCTCTATCTCTTTACCTTTCTCTCTCTCTCTCTTTCTCCTTTCTCACCTTGTCAACAAGTGAGGAAATAGTGAAGAAACTTTTAAGTAACTGATTCAAGATTATATATCTATTTTTCTTCCAAATTCTGTGTCTTTTTAAATGATATATCATTTCATATAATATAGATATGTGAGGTTAAAAAAAATAAACTCTGTTACTAGAGAGAATTTACAAATACTTTTGAGAATTTAACTGAAACAAGGTTTATGCAGTGTGTCATATATGAAAGACATTGTTATTTCCTGTGAATGACAAAGAAGTAAAAATGGTTATGATTTAGTTCCAAGTTACAGAATAGTAGGGAGTAGATGACAGCAGCAGGGAGACATGTACCATGATGAAAGATTCTTCAAGACTTTGAGGCAGATTGAATGTTAAGAGAATAAGGCATTAGAAAGAAAATAATTGAGAGGTCTCAGTGATGGGTGCCTGAAAGGTTCTGGGCATTTGGAGGGATGATGGGGAGAAGGCTCAGAATGTCCAGTGGAATAACGATTAATGCAACAGTAGAGGCAGGAGAGCGTAACACAGATGTGTGCACAGCCCTGAGTTGACACAAAACCTACCAAAATTATCCTTTGTAAGAAAATTGCAGATGGTAGTTTGATTGGGAGTTGTATCAGGCACAGAGAAATCATTACTACCTTTTTTTTCCAGGTGTCTGAACATTTTGGGGACCCAAACACTGAACTGTTTACCAAGCAGCAACTAACTTGTCATTAGAGAGGAGTGCTAGAGACACCAATAAAGAGAGGCTTCACATCATTGTGTGAGAATCCATTTCTTATTTCCTTAGTTAAATAGATTCAGGAGGATATGAAAATGTTTTATTATGTTATTTTGTTGTCTGAGGAAACATTTTCCTTCTCAGAAACTGAAATCATTTGGAGTAAAAGCCAGATTCTTGAAATAAACCTTCAAATTACTTTAAAAATAAAAATGTTATTTTTGCCAGAAATAACAAATTATACTTTTTCCATTATTATTTAAGCCAAAAGTTATCTTGTCCTTTTCTGAATGTCTTTGGACTTACCATCTATTTATTATCCATGATTTTTCGTTGCTGGGTCAACTTTTGCTTAGTTGTCTCATTCATATCATTTGTATCTAGATTGCACATATATCTGTATTGGGTTCTATAGCAAATTTCTTTTCTTTTCTTTTTTTTTGCAGAGTTTTTTTTTTTTTTTTGGCTGGGGCTGGGTTTGAACCTGCCAACTCTGGCATATGGGGCTGGCACCCTACCCCTTTGAGCCACAGACATCACCCATCTATAGCAAATTTTTAACCCCAAGCCCTTGTATAGTAACACATTTCCCATATCTACTGTGTTCATCCCACTGCATGGTAGTAGTGAGTATCAATGTCCTTCTATAAATTGAAAGATGTGGAGGATAGATGACAAGCAAGGTAAATGCTTTTAAGATACTATAAGGGTACATGTGAATCTTTCTAAATGTAGAATATAAATGTCTTAACACAATAACTAAGAAAATAACATGAAGGCTGTGTTAACCAGTTTGATGAAAATGTTTCAAATTGTATATAAAACCAGCACACTGTATCATGACTGTATCCATGACTGTATCAATGTACACAGCTATGATTTAATAAAAAAAAAAGAAAAGATAAAAACACATGACTTATACAATTTATTTTGTGAAGAGGAGAAACATACATTTCTGGAAACATGTATTTCATTTTTGTGAGGGACACTTTTAATAAAATTTGAAAAGAAGACAATGTGCTCAGATTCAATTATTAAAACCAGTGGATAATTGGGTAGCAACGAAGAATAATTAAAATTTTCATGAATAATTATCAGAAATAAATTCTAGAAAACTGAGTTATCAAATAATTTTACATTAGCACTTAAAAAGATAAAACAACGTAGAATCTACCTAGAAACATTTTCTCCAAAATTCTCACATTAGAAAAAGACGTGGAGAGTGAAGCTAGTCTTCAGAATTGAAAGAAAAAAAAACAAGGACGGTACTAATCAGAATTTAAGTCTAGTCAGTTTATCTGATTATATTGATGGAAGCTTGAGTTAGATTTTTTAAAAAAAGAGTGAAAAGATATAATTCTAGACATTTTAGAGATTTTTAACTCTAAAATGTTAAAGAAAAATTGATATTTTCTAAGAAATTCTACAAGGGTTATAGATGGAAATAACAATACATTTCAAAATACTATTTTGTTTTATTATTTTGAGACAAGAGTTTTACTCTGCCGCCCTGGGTGGTTTTGTGATCTCACAGTTCACAGCAACCTCAAACTCTGGCCTCAGCCTCTCCAGTAGCTGTGGCCAGCTGCCAGTAGGCTCCAGTGCCACCACGCCCGGCTAGTATTTATTTTTTTATTTTTAGTAGAGATGAAGTCTCACTCTTGCTCAAGCTGGTCTTGAATTCCTGGGTTTAAGCAATCCACCCACCTTGGCCTCTCAGAGTGCTGGAATTACAGGTGTGAACCACTACCCTCAGCCTCAAAATACAATTTTAAATAGTCAAAACCTAAATTTAGTTCATCCTCTCTTACCTGGATCAATAGCTTTCGATGTTGCTTTAACTCACTGTCAGTCTTTCACTCCCCACATTCAGTCTCTCCCCCAAAGCCAGAGGGTTCTTAAGGCAATAACAAATCTAATCATGACCTTTGATTGAGAATGCCAGTCAAAATTTTCCTAATTTTACCTCTTCTGATCTTGTCATCATTATCTCACCTGCTTATAGTACTTGGTAGTCTTAATAATTGCAATTTCTGTAAAGTTCATTTACGACTTAACTATAAACTCTTGATCAATCTCTCCTCCATGCCTTTTTTCTACATTTGCTTTCTTTGTACCCTGGACCCACTTTGCTCAAATAAAATGTCCCGCTAGCAAACGTTCCTAACTGAATTTCAAAGTAGATTCCAACTCCTTCCAACCTATTTCTGTGGTGCCCACTCATATAGTCCCACCGTCTTCATGCCTCATTGGGGTTTCAATTTACTGGTCTTCATTGGAATGAGGGTCTTATAGGCCAAGGCTGGTTGCTCTATTCCAAACTTTATTCACAATACTAGTTATGGACCCGGAAAGTAGTAAATATTCCTCAAACATATATCAGATGAAATATTTGTTTGAAAATTGAATGCTTTTTAAAAAGTGTGTACATGTGGTGATAATAGGGTAATATAAGTAAAATGTCATGTTATTGTGGGAAAATAGGCCGTTTTCTTCTCAAATTGGTTTTCAGCAGATCTTTGCCAATTTAAACATAATCTTCTTAAGCATAGCCTTTTCCCCTTGGTATTGACATTTCAAAATCCAGGATTCAAAAACTTCCATATTTGTATTATAGTTAAGTATGATTTTTATTATAGATAAATAGAGGTGTTAATACAGATAGATTTGTGTCACTTTTTTTCTTTTTTAAGATTTTCTGCATTCTGAAACATCATATGTAGAAAACTGGTTACCAGTCGTTCTGTAAGGAGAAGGAACATATATATTTGGAAGATATTTCATATGATTTTAAATGTGAATCCATAAGAAAAATACTTCAGAGGTCAAAATTCTCAAAACCGATAAACTAGTTTTTTCTTTGCAGATTAAATTACAGAGTTTCTTCCTTGGATGATATGTAACCAACTTCAGTTTCATTGCACTGTGAAGGTCTACCAGACCTCTCTGATTTCTAAAGTCACCTTTGAGTTTGGAGTTTCCAAGAACACCATCAGTTGTAACAATACACAAGAAGTGTTTGCAGAACTCACTGGTTACAGTTTATTACAGTGAACAAATACAGATTAAAACCAGCCAAGGCAAGAGATGTGCAGAGCTGAGTCCATGAGTTCAGCTTTTAGTTGTTCTTCTCCGGTGGGCTTGGGAACAGTGTTAATACTCCTGACAATAAAGTTCAGCAAAATGCGTGAAGTAGTCACAACCAGAGAAGCTTAGCTAACCCCTGGTAAGCTTGTGTGGTGTCCAGAGTTTCATTAAAGCTCAAGCAGGTAGTTCACTGACAGTGTGGTTGACCTTTACTTAGCCCATCTAAAGGTACATCAGATATAATATGGACCAAAGTCCTGTTATTAGACTATCAGGTGTGGTCCAAGTCTTCCAGATAAAGAAAAACACTACCAAGAAAGGCATTCTAAAGACTTAATGTGAGTCTCCAGAGCTTAGAATAAAGACCTCTCCTTGAGTAAGGTTAATTTTTCTTAGTACATGCACAATCTCCCTTTGGAGAAAGGAAATAAAGTAATTATTTCTGTTTTCTCATTGAGGAAATATGGATTTTTAAGACATAGAACAGCCTCTCATTTCTCTCTCTCTTTTTTTAGTTGCTTTCTTTTTTATTAAATCATAGCTGTGTACATTAATGCAGTCATGGGGAACAATGTGCTGGTTTTATATATAATTTGAAATGTTTTCATCAAACTGGTTAACATAGCCTTCACAGCATTTCTTAGTTATTGTTTTAAGATATTTATATTCTACACCTAGTAAATTTCACATGTACCCTTGTAAGATGCACCATAAGTGTGGTCCCACCAATTACTCTCCCTCCACCCATTCTCCCCCCACCCCTCCCCTCCCTCTCTCCTTTCCACTTCTTCTTGGGCTATAATTGGGTTATAGCTTTCATAAGAAAGTTATAAATTGGTTTCATAGTAAGACTGAGTATATTGGATACTTTTTCTTCCATTCTTGAGATACTTTGCTAAGAAGAATATGTTGCAGCTCCATCCATGTAAATATAAAAGAGGTAAAGTCTCCATCTTTCTTTAAGGCTGCGTAATATTCCATGGTGTACTTTTACCACAATTTATTGATCCATTCATGGGTTGATGGGTACTTGGGCTTCTTCCATGACTTAGCAATTATGATTTGGGCTGCAATAAACATTCTGGTACATATATCTTTGTTATAATATGATTTTGGGTCTTCTGGATATATACCTAGTAGAGGGAATTATAGGATCAAATGGCGGGTCTATTTTTAGGTGTCTAAGTGTTCTCCAAACATCTTTTCAAAAGGGACATATTAGTTTGCATTCCCACCAGCAATGTAGAAGTGTTCCCTTTCCTCCACATCCATGCCAGCATCTCTGGTTTGGGGATTTTGTGATATGGGCTAATCTTACTGGAGTTAGATGATATCTCAAAGCAGTTTTGATTTGCGTTTCTCTGATGATTAAGGATGGTGAGCATTTTTTCATATATCTGTAGGCCGTACGCCGGTCTGCTTCAGAGAAGTTTCTCTTCAAGTCCCTTGCCCACCCTGAGATGGTATCACTTGTTCTTTTCTTGCTAATACGCTTGAGTTCTCTGTGGATTTTGGTTATTAAACCTTTGTTGGAGACATAACCTGCAAATACCTACTCCCATTCTGAGGGCTGTCTGCTTGCTTTACTTATTGTGTTCTTGGCTGTGCAGAAGCTTTTTAGTTTGATCAGGCCCCAGTAGTGTATTTTTGATGTTGCTTCAATTGCCCCGGGGGTCTTCCTCATAAAATATCTGCTCATTTCTCTTTTTATGAACCAATGTTTTAGTTTGGAGAAAAAAAGACAAAATGAGATGGGGCTTTCTTTGCCTTCTATTTTAACTTAAGGAGTGGGATTTATAGTAATATCAATCTTGTTCGTAGTAAAAAAAATTAAATATTTTGAAAATATCCTAAATAAAAGCTTAGGTTAATACAGAATTCAACTTCTGAGGTTGAAATTTTCAACTTTGAATTTACAGTGTATGGAATGAAACCGACTATAAAATGCATGTACTATATACGGGAAAAAAGAAAAATGTTATAAAGTTCACACTCAGAGCAAGTAAGTAAAGTTCTGTTGGTTACAAATGTGACAGGAAAGAGGATATACTGCCAGCCAGAATTTAGTTTTTCGACCCCACAGTTCTCCATCTTGCAAACTGAGAAATACATTTTGCCATTTCTGATTTAACCATAGTTGATGGAACTGAGGAACAGCTCCTTTCCCCACAGCGAAAGTAATGATTTGTTTAATGTATTTTTCCTCTGGTTGACCGAGTGGGTTTGAGGAATGAATGGTAATGTGTATAATGCATTCTTTAAAAAATATAGTTCCTGACACCAGAAAGGAGCAGGAGAATTGAATTTGCAAATGTTTCAGAAATGCATAAAACAGTCAAGCAATAATTTGTAATGTTTCATCTTGATTTGTAAAGATGACACATTTCTCAAAATTTTTAATTTGTTGAGAAATTGTTAGGCTTAAATAATGGAAGAAAATACTCTATGCAGTAAGTATGAGAGAGAAGACAAAACCTTTACAATCTTTACAAACCCAAAGAGTGAACTACAGAGAAAACAGTATTAGCCGTATGATTTTTTATAGGTAAATACGAGGGGGTAGCTTAATTTTCCCGTTTAATATCTTTATGGAAATTTCTGGTGTATTCTAAAAGATCAGGATACATTCATGTTACATTTTAAATGTTCTCATAATATATGTAAAGTTACTCTCGACAGATTTAATATGGTTTACTTTTAAGGAGGTATAATGCATCATATTTGCAATAAATATAGAAAATATATATGAGGGACAATATTGGCATCTAGATATAACTACCGTTGCCAGTTTAGTCTTTTATATGTTTATATGCATAAAGGATGTGTGTAACAAAATGTAATGTTAGTTATTTTGTTTCTTAAAATTTTTGTATTGTCAAATTAAAAATGTATAGATTTATCATGCAAAACGTGATTATTGAAATAGGTATACACTGTAGAATGGTCAGATTACCATGCTTCACCTCACAGTTGTCATTTCTTGTGTTGAGAAGACTTAAAATATACCCTTAGCAATTTTCAAGAACACAGTGCCTGATAAACAATAGTCACCATGTTGTACAATAGATTTTTTTGACCTTTTTGCTCCTATCTGAAATTTTATATCTGTGATCTAACATCTCCCCAACATCACCCGATACCGTCATGTCCCCAGCCTCTGCTAACCATCATTCTACTCTCTGCTTTTGTGAATTTAACACATAAGATTCCACATGAGTGAGAATCTAAAAAAAGAGTATGTCATATCTGTCTTTCTGTGCCTGCTCGCTTCCCTTAATATGGTATCTTCTAAGATCCTTTATCTTGTTTCAAATGATAGGATGCCCTTTTTTTATAAAGGCTAAGTAGCATTTCATTATATGTATATTTGTACCATATTCTATTTCATCTATTCATTTGTTAATGGACAATTAAGTTGTCAGATTCTCACTTATCTTGAGGCTCATGAATAGCTACAATGAACGTGTGAGTACAGATATCTCCTTGACATTCTAATTTCATTTCCTTTGGATACATACCTAGTAACCGGCTTACTGGATCATACGGTAATGTTACTTTCAATTTTTGAGGAATTCCCATACTGATTTTCATAATGACTGCACTAATTTACATTTCCATCAATATTCTCCACATTTTCTCCAGTACTTTTTATCCATGCTCTTTTTGATACTAGACATTCTTTTTTATATTTTTAGGGCAAGCACATAACAAAGTTTATTGAGGAAGACAAGGGTAGCTTTACAGAGCAAGAGTAAGATGCAGGCTTAGAGAGCAAGATGCCCCTGCAGTAGACAGTGAGGGGGCCTCTACGGCCAGGGCAAGTCGGCAAAGAGGCAAGGAGATGATAATAGACATTCTAACAGATGTGAGGCGATACCTCACGTGATTTTCATTTTCATTTTTCTAATGGTTGAGATTTAGCTTTTTAATATATTATACCTATTGGGAAATTTATGTCTTCTTTTGAGAAATGTTTGTTCAGGTTATCTGCCCATTTTTTAATTGGGGTTTGTTTTCTTGCTAATGAGCTCTTTGAGTTTCTTAACTATTTTGGCTCTTAAGCCCTTATTTGATACAGGGATTGCAAACATATTCTTCCATTCTATCGGTTCTCTCTTCATGTTGTTGAGTGTTTTCTTTGCTGTTCAGAAGCTGTGTAGTTTGCTATAATTTCATTTGTCTACTTTAGCTGTTGTTGACTGTTTTTAGTATCACATCCAAAAAAAATCATCATGCAGGCCAATGTCATGGAGGTTTGCTCCTCTTTCTTCTAGTAGTTTTACAGTTTCAGGTCTTACAGTCTTCAGTCCGTTTAGGATGATTTTTATGTAAGGCACAATGTCATTCTTCTGCCTGTAAAATTTGTTTTCTCAACATCATTTATTGATAGTCTCTCCTTTCCCCTCTGTGTGATCTTGGCACTTTTATCAAAGATTTGACTGTGTATGCTTGAGTTTACTCTTGGTTCCCTATTTTGTTACATTGGTCTCTGTGTTCATTTTCATACCAGTACTATACTGTCTTAATTGCTATAGTTTTGTAATTTAACTTGAAATCAGGAAGTGTAATATTGTTGCCGTGGTAGTTCTTGTTTAATATCACTTTGGCTCTCTGGGGCAGTTTGTGGCTTCATGAACATTTTAGTATTTTTTCTTATTATTATTGGAAAGAATGTTATCTGAGGGGCTAGGCATGGTGGCTCACAGCTGTAATCCCAGTACTTGAAAATCTGAAGGGGGTGGATTGCCTGAGCTCACAGGTTAGAATCCAGCCTTAGAATGTGTGAGACCTCATCTCCAAAAAATAGCCTGGCGTTGTGGTGGGCGCCTATAGTCCCAGCTACTTGCAAGGCTGAGGCAAGAGGATCGCTTGAACCCAAGAGTTTGAGGTTACTGTTAGCTAAAATGCCACGACACTCTAGCAAGTGACACACTGTCTCAAAAAAAAAAAAAAGATTTAGATTTAAATTAAAGATTAGAATAAAAAGATTTTATTTACATTTTAAACACTCTATGATTTTAATTCTTCAAACCATCAATGTCTTTTCATTTGTCTGTGTCTTTAATGTCTGTCATGAATTTCTTATATTTCTCAGTGTACTAGTCTTTTATCTCTTTGGCTTTTCAAGTATAATATTTTATTGTTTCAGTTGCTGCTGTGAATTAGATTGTTTTCTTAATTTCCTTTTTGGAGATTTTTTTGTTTATGATAGAAACAGTACTGTGTTGATTTTATATGTTGCAATTTTACCAAATTTTATTTCTAATATTTTTTGAGTCCTTATTATTTTCTCTGTATATCATCATTTTGTTTCAAACAGAGACACATTTATATCTTCCTTTCTATTTCTGTTTTTTTTTTTTTTTTGGCAGGGGCCAGGTTTGAACCTGCCACTTCTGGTATATAGGGCTGGCGCCCTACTCCTTTGAGCCTCAGGTGCTGCCCCCTTTCTATTTCTTTTTATTCACTAATTGCTTTGGTTAGGTTTTCCAATACTGTGTTAAAGGAAATGATGAAAATGGCATCACTGCCTTGTACCAATATTAGAGAGAAAGTTTCTGGTTTTTCCCTGTTGATTATAATGTCAGCTATGTGCTTTTCATGTGTGGCCTTTATTGTGTTGAGGTAAGATCCTTTTACAATCATTTTGTCATGAACGAGTGCCAAAGCTTGTCAAATACTTTTCTCTGCATCTGTTGAGATGATCATGGGACTTTAACTTCAGTTGGTTTTACTGTGCTATATATTATGTTAATTGATTTGCATATGTTGAACCATTCATAATCATCAGGACATATCTCACTTGATCATGGTGTGTCATTCTTCAATGTGCTGAATTTTACTTAATAAATTTTTCAGCCATGTTCATTCTGAATACCAGCCTGTAGTGTTCTTTTCTTGTAGTTTCTTTACTTAATTTTGCTATTCAGATATGAATGTTGGCTTAATTAAATGAACTTGGAAGTATTACCTCTTATTCTATTTCATGGAAAAATTTAGGAAAGATTGATATTAATTTTTCTTCCAACGTCTGCTGTGAAGCCATTATATCTTAGGATTTTTTTTTTGATTGGAATAATTTTGAATATTGATTCGTTATCCTTATTTCTTAGTTTTTCTGTTCAGTCTTGTTTTTCACCCTGATTCAGTTTTGATGTTTTTTGCTTTCATAAAAATATATCCATTTCTTCGAAGGTATCAAATTTGTTGACATAAAATTGTTCGGAATAGTCTCTCTTAATACTTTTATTTCTGAGATTCTACTGTAACATCTTCTTTCATTTCTGATTCAATTTATTTTAGTCTTGTCTCTCTTTTCCTTAGTGTAGCTAAGTAAGGCTTTGTTGATTAAGCTTACCTTGTCAGAAAAGCGATTCTAAGTTTTATTGATGTTTTCTAGTTTTTTCTGTGTTTGATCTATTTTTACTCTGATCTTTATTATTTTCTTCTCCTAACTTTGGACTTAGTTGTCTTCTTCTTTCTCTAGTTTCTTAAAGTTACTTCAAAGTTAGATTGTTTAATGGCATCTTTCTTTCCTTTAAATGAAGGAATCTATTGTTTTATAAAACTCTTATTACTGCTTTTTCTTCATCCAATAGATTGTGGTGTGTTGCTTTTATTGTTGTTTTTTTTTGTCTTGAGATAATTTTCAAATTTATTTTGACTTATTCTTTTATTTAATGATTAGTCAAGAGTGAGTTGCTAAATTTCTGTGTATTTGTGGATTTTCCCATTTTTCTGCTGTTATTGATTTCCAATTTCTTTCTATTATAATAAGAAAAGATACTCAGTGTAAATACTTATTTTCTTATATCTGTTAAGGATTTTTCGGTGATCTAACATGTGATATACCCTGGTAGATGTTCAATGTGTGCTTGAGAAGAATATGTACTCTTTTCGTATTGGAGGCAAAGTACTGAGTTTGCCAGTTGGTCCATTAAGTTGTAGCATTTAATTCCATTATTTTCCTTTGGATTTCTTGTTAGGACACTCTATTCATTGTTGAAAATGAGATATTGAATTCTTCTTATTTTATTGCTGGCAATTTCTGCATTCATATATCTCAAATTTATCCTTGACTTTTTGAATGTTCTAATATTCAGTATGTACACTCTAATAATTGCTGTATCTTTCTTTGAATTGATCTATCATTATATAACAGCCTTCATTGTCTCTAGAAATAGCTTCAGTCTTAAAGTCTATTTTGTGCTTTTGGCTAAAATTTGGATGAAACAAATTTTTTCATCTCTTTATTTGCAGTCTGTGTGTGTCTTTAACTCGAAAGTGAATCTCCTGTTCACAGTGTATCGTTGGATCTTGTGTTTTTATTTTATTTTTTATCCATTTAGATATCTCTGCCTTTGTCGGGGAAGTTTAATCCGTTTATCCATTTATACCTGCCCCTGGTGCCAAAAGGCTTTGGGACTGCTGATAACGCTTCTTTGAACATTTTATCAAATCTCTGTGTAGGTTTGTATTTTTATTTCTCTTGGTAAATAACTAAAGGGCAGATGACTGGGGTATACATAGATGTAGGTTTAAGTTTTCAAGAGACTGTCAAGCTGCTTTTTAAAATGCCTATATCTACTGTCTTCATTTACTAATCGATACTTGGCATGATCGTTCCTTTTTTTTTTTTTTTAATTTTTGGCCATTCTAGGGGATGTGCAGTAAATTTGTACTTCCTTACTAACTAATGATACTGAGCTACTTTTCATGTGCTATTAGGTATTTGCATATTTTTTACTTATGCAAATATTTTGTCCATTTTAAATATTGGCTAACTATATTCTTAGCTGTGAGTTTTAAGAGTTATCTATTCTGGATGAAAGACCTTTACCAGGTAAGTATTGCATTCTTTTCCAGTATGTTGGTGAACTTGTCATTTTCTTAATGCTATCATTTTAGAAGAAAACTTTACCTAAGATCATTCAGAGGATCTGTGGGAGTATGAGGTGGATATATGGGCTAACAATGAATGTTAAAACAAAACATTTTTATAATTTTAAAAATAAACCAAATATATTAGCTCAGCAGATATTTTGATATTTTTATAGCTGTAATTATAAAATATTGGCAAAAAAATGTTTGAATATCCTAATTGTTAGTATTTATAAGAGAATGGACATTGATGTCTTCTTCCATAGCTAGTTACCTGATAATTCTTCAAAAGTTAAGGGAATATACAAAGTATAGATAGAATTTGAAAAGTTCTGAAAGTTATGAATACTTCAATGCTATTCCTCTGAAAATATTTCTAACATGTTGAATGATTGAAGTGGAAAGAATATCCTAAAATGTTTTATTTTTAAAATACTGAAATGCCAATCCCCTGGTTATTGGTCTTACCCTTACCTTTCTTGAATGAATAGAACAAGTTTGAAAGGGTGTATAAGTAGATGAATGAATGATGATCATTTAAAGAAATATGCAAAAACCCTTAAATGTGATAGGAATGGAAATAAAATCACGGTATAATTGTGTCTTATTTTTCATATTTTCTGTAGCCATTCAATGGATTTTTCTTTTTAAATATCTTCTCTATTCATGATCTTGTATATGATTAGTTCTGGCATCACGCAGTTGCAATTGCTTTTCAGGAGTTAAAAGAACTACCAGAAAACTGAAAAAGCAGATAAGGCTGGTCCTGCAAGAAGGTGGGAAAGGTACCAAGTGATGCAATTATATTTGGCAAGTCAGACTTAATCTGCAAAACAATATTATAGAAATATTATTACGCTCTCTAAGTGGGCAAACAGCCAGTAATTTGAAGTCGGATACATAAGACTCTTTAATAATATTGATTTTTCCTTCAGCCAATGCTATGAAAAATAAAAGTCACTAACTATATACTAACATTTAATTATTTGAGTTAGAATAAACCACTGATACTGATAACTCATGTAATTACATCAAGATGGATTCTTTAAGGGAATTTCCTGTAGAACTAGGTGAATAAATAAAGTTGAAAGGTATCATAAATTTATAATGTCTCAAAGACTGACAGTCCTTAATATGAACTGGACTTGTGCATTAAATTGCTCCGCTTTCTAATTATTCTCCAAAGAGCTAGTAGTTTGGGCCTCATTCACTTACCTGGAGGGTGAAGCTCTCAAATGAGGGGATTTTTCTTTTCTTTCTATAAGAAGAAATTGTCTATCTTCATTGATAACCATCACAGGCAATGAAATGATGGCAGATGTTTATCTTTTTAACTCATTACTACCATTTATCTAGGTACTGAGACTGTCTCATGTTTGGTGAAACTGTAAATTAATAGTGTTCATTAACTCGTTCCACTATTAAGTAGTTTTTTTGTATTCTGTATTTAAAAATTATTGAATTCAAAATTATCTACATAACTCATTTTTAGAGGTGGTCATTTATAGAGAGACTCAATCAAGTAGATAAAATATAGTCCATTTCATTCTTTTAATTCAGGCCTTTGACAGAAATGCTGAAAATCCAGGTTCTGTTTAGTTCCTTTTATAGAACTGTTGTTCAGTAATTATTAATGGTCATCTCTTGAAACACCTCTTTAAGTAAAAGAGGTTTCTTTTTTTTAAAGTAAAAAAATACAAATACAGTATAGACAAGACTGATTTGATATTTAATAAGCAAATAGAAATAGATGATGACATATTCTTATTTCTTGCTAAATTCCACTTTGGAAGTATCACCAAGTATAATTTGATAGTCCTTAATGGTTTCTTTAGATGAAAAATGATCCCTGACGTGCAGTGAGTTGGTAGTACTGTGTACTTTTTATCATTTAATAGGTTATGGAAAAATATTTTTGTTTCATCTTGGGTCCTAATACCTCTTATTTATATGCAAATAAAAAGCAATCCTTCTTGCTTGGGCTGATATCAGGAACAATATTAAATCGTTAGGCTATAATAGTTTTAAGACATTGAATGCTGACCATGCCTTTTAAAAAGCTTTTCCCAATCCTTTCTTTGTACGCATTTCCAAAGGTAAATTTAAAATTCCAGAAATAATACAATAGGCATATAAAAACAGGCATTCCCTTCCTTCTCGTGCCCTTGTGAGATATTACAAAGCTAATGGATTTGGGTTTTGCTCCAGAGCCTGGAAGGAAGGGAATAATTAAATACAGTGCCTGTCATGTGTTTCCTTCCTTGAATATAAAATCGAGCAAAGTCTTGGCAAATAGTCCAAATAGGAGAATTAACCTTTAAATATAGATAATTTTCCCAATGTGTTCTAGTCATATTATGCATAAAATACAATGAGGACTAAACTTTGAATCATACCTCCTGATGAAACATACTTTGGACATACATTTAAATTTTTAAAAATAATTTTAGTTCTCTTTGATGTAGGGATTGATGTTAATTTTGATTAGGTTACACGTAGTTAAGACTAGTTGTGCTGAATTTCTTCTCCATTCAGTTTTCTCAGTTTCGATATACCATGCTGCTGTACACTGTTTTGGGAGTGAGAGAGGGATTAACGGTGAAGGGTCAAGGAGGAAACTGAACAGGTACTGCCCTTGGCTGGGGCCCATTCCCTGGACGCCCATCGCTGCCCGTTATGACTGCTGTGTCATTGAATGCCTGTGTATTCATGAAAACAATGGTTATAGAATAAGACATAACTGAGAAACTTAAAAACAAGGTAAATATTTTGATAATAAATGTGTTTCTGTTTAAATCTTGAGAAGACAAATTTTTTGGCATGAGTTTTAAAGAAATTTGTTTAAGTCATCTTTTTAAACTTCTTCTGGGTGAGGTTTTCCATTGAAATCTCTTGGAAAGTACCAGTTTTCCAGAATTGATGTTTTATAATCTTACCTTACAATGTGCTATCAGGGGAAGCAGTGAGAACAGAGAAGTATTATAAAAGAAAGCAAGGAAGTCACAATCTCAAGTATCCCCCTTTATTAAGATAACATAGTATTTGTGTCCATAAAAAAGTCTCAAGTTTTTTTCAAAGCATCTAGATATTTAAGCTGCTAATACTAATTATTATTATTTTATTAATTTTACTACACATGCTGGCACAATGTTCAGAATTTAACACTAGGAGCTACTTAATTGTGGATCTGTTTTCAAACTTTTCTGGCAATTTTTTCATATTTTATTATTATGAGTACATGATAGTTGTATATGCTTATAGAGTACATATGAGGTTTTGATACAGCCATGCACTGTGAATGAATCAAATCAGGATAATTGAGGTATGCATCACATTATGCATTTAACATTTCTACATGTTAGGAAGATTTCAATTTCACTGTTTTAGTTACTTCAAAGTGTACCTTAACTGATTGTTGATTTCAGTCACTTTGTTGTTCTATCAAACATTGTTCATTCTGTCTAATTAAGTATAATTTTTGCACCCAATAAGCAACCCCACTTTACCCATACCACACAAAACTTCCCAGCATCTGGTAACGGTTATTCTGTCCTCTGTCTCCATGAGATCAATTCTTTTCAGTACTTAGTTCCTGCACATGAGTAAGAACATGTGAGATTTGTCTTATTTCATTTAAGAAAAGGTTCTTTGGTTCCACCCATGTTGTTGCAAATGGCAAGATTTCATTATATTTTATATGGCTATCAGATTCCATTGTGTACATGTACCACACTTTCTTTGTCCATTCATTTATTCATTGATGAACAGTTAGGCTGATTCTAAATGTTGGCTACTGTGAAGAGTCTGCAATGAACACAGGAGTGCAGATGTCTTTCTCATACACTGGATTTCCTTCTTTTGGATAAAAACATAACAGTGGGTTTGCTGGGTCATAGACATTTATCAGAAGAAGGCATACAAATGGCCAACAGGTATATTAAAAAAAATGCTAAGTATCAGTAGTCATCAGAGAAATGCAAATCAAAACTACAATGAGATATCATCAGCCCCCTCTAGTTAAAGTGCCTTTTATCAAAGGATAGGCAATAGCAAATGCTGGTGAGAATGTGGAGAAAAGTGGAACCCGTCTTCTCTATTGGTAGAAATTTAAATTAGTGCAACCACAATGGAGAATAGAAGTTCTCCCCAAAAATTACAAGACAAAAAAACTGTTTTTATTTTTTTGATGCAGCCCCATCCAGGGTTCAAGGTGTTGGGTAGTAGAAAATTTATCTGTGCTTACTTTGGCTTTGATCTCATTATCTTTACACCATTTAATGGCTGTACCTCTTAAAGACTGATCACTTTCAGAAGTCTGATCTTGTAAAATCTTTATGCCTATTTGCAACAGATGGAGATAAAAGACTGCTAGTGTCAAGTGGACAGATGCCCCTCGTTCCAATCCAATTGACCTTCTCCTCGACTGTCACTTCACTACTGGAGTTTTTTATGAGCTCTTTGGCTAACAATTCTTTAGGCCACATAAACTGCATCTTTAAGAAGGCTGGGTCAAAAATATGTCTGTAAGTTTAGTCAAATGACACATTTTCTTAGACAACTGATTATAGAGAATTAATTTGTATACTAAAAACAGTATCAATCTGTCCTCCAACTTGTACATGTCATACTTTTAAGCTCTGTCGACTTTCCCAAAAAAGTTCCAGCAGGACATCGATACAGTCCTCCACAGAGGGAACTAAAAACATTTTGAAAATCAACTCGAGGAAAAGAGTTTTTTACTAAGTAATTTATGAAAAATAAAAAGTAAATTTAAATCTCAAAGCTGTATTTCAAAGTTTATTTTCCAGAAAAAAAAGGTGTAAATTTATATTTACACATCCTGTTCCACAAATAAAATTAATTATACTTTTTTGGGTAATGATGTCTGTAATTTATAAGAGACTGAATAAATTGTGGAAATACCTATCAGACGTTGTGACTAGTCTAAAGGCAAATTTTCAACTTGTTCACTTAAAAGAGCTATAATAAAACAAAAACAAAAAGTCCCTAACTGTGCCCAGAAAAGTTATTGGTCGGTATGTAAGACAGAACCTCAAGTACCCTATTAAGCACATGGATATAACTTGCATTATTTAAAGTAAAATAAAATAAAAAATTACCTTGAATTATAAATTGTTAAGAGTTAGGTGAAGTGTCTTCTCAGCATTAAGAATTATCACTCCTACATTAATTTTAAATAATAATTTTTCTTCTCAAAACATAAGATCTATTATAATCTATACTTTGGGTTTGATTAAACATCTTCTCTGTTGAGGAAAATATTCCTTTTCTTTACATAGCTGTAACCACAGAGAAGTCTAAAAAAATCAGGGTGATTCCTCACTGGTGTAATAGAAACCTTCCTCACTCACCAGAGTGAGGGCTATGAGGATCATCAGCCTTCCTCTAGTTATACACTGAATAATCACAAAGAAATCATTGGAAGCTGGGTCTGACATTAAGTTCGTGAACTTTCCACTCTGTGCTCACATTGGCTCTGTGCACCAAGGCCATGAGGTTTCATAACCTCGGTATGTCAGTGCCTCACAGCTGCGTTCATGTCACGGCGTCTTGCTGTGTGAGGTCCATTACTGTTGCATGCAAGAATAGCAGAGTTTCATTTGGAGCAATAAACAAACATTAAATTTCTTGTAAAACTTAGTAAGAGTGCAAGTGAAAGCAGGGATGTGTTAGTACCAGTTTATGGCAGTGTACAAATGGATTCAATGTTTTCTTGAGTGGAGATAAAGTATCACTGATGAGGAGAGATCAGGGAGGCCAGTAACCAGCAGAACTGGCAAAAGTGTTGCAAAGTTTGTCAGATTGTGCACCAAAATCATTGGGTGAGTTTGAGAAGCTTAGCAGGCCAAGTAAACATTGATAGAGAAACAATTAGGAAAATCTCAACTGAAAATCTTGGCACGAGAAGGATTTGTTCAAAAATGATCCCAGGAGCAATCAACAATGAGCAAAAGCAAAGGTTGGTCAAAATTTGCCAAGACCTTTTACGAGGCAAGACAATGTTTTGGGCCATGTTGTCCCCAGCCCTTACATGAGCATGTCAGGAGAATCTGAAACAAAGCATCAGAGTGCACAACAAGAGACACCCTGTTCTCCATGACCAAAAAAGTCCTGTCAGTCCAAAGTAAGTAACAAAGCAATGTTGCCGTCCTTTCAATACCAGAGGGGTTATTCATTATGATTTGTACCAACTGGACAAACAGTAAACCAAGTTTACTACTTGGAAGTGCTGAAAAGGCTGCATGAAAAAGTTAGACAAAAACAACCTGAACTGTTCGCCAAAAACTTGTGGTTCTTGGATGACAATGAAGCACCAGCTTTCAGGACATGGCATTGTCTCTGAGGGAGTTTTTAGTCAGTAAACAAGTAACGGCTTTGGAACACCCTCCCTACTCACCTGATCCGGCCCCCAGTGACTTTTTTTCTTTATCCAAAGACATTTTGATAATATGCAGGACTTCAACAGCTCTGATGGCCAAGCCACAGAAAGTTTTAAAATTGCTGATTGATGGCCTAGGCCCTGCTGTGTTAATTTGGGGGGAGGGAACCCATGTTTTCTTTGGGGAAATAAGTCAATTCTTCAATCTTACTAGTGCCAAATCATTGTAAACGTACTGTGTGTGTGCACACGTGTGTGCTCATAAGTGGTTAAGTGGACGAAGTCTTCAGAGACGGCTATGCAGTTGTCACTGCTCTTCATCAGAACAAGGGAAGACAGGTTTCAATTTTTCTTTTCTTGTGGTCCACTCACTGCCTCTTTATGTGATAAGTGTAGCATTTAGTATACTAGCAACTTTCAAAACAAAATGACTAAATGGTTTACTGATAATAATCTTTTAGTCTTTAACAATTAATTATATGCAATGTAATTGAAAATGTCTTGAAGAAAATATCATGTTAATTGAAATTGAGTCAATGGTGGTCACAGATGAGGAAGATGAAGCCAATAATAATCATGGAGCATTTGTACAGATATAAAATAAATGTGTTATTATATCACATAATATAATTTATTCATAAAATACATGTGATGGTATATTGTGTAACATGTTTTTGTTACACAGTCTTGTCAGTTAAAAAGTCCACATTTACATTACTGCTAATGTTTTGAACTGGCATTTGTCTTCATCAGACACTTATAATTCTGTGCCTTAGTCTCAGAGATCTGGGTTGTCAACCCACATTTTTTGCTACCTTTATTTACTATCCCACCTTTATTTACTAATGTTGATAAACACTAACCATTAGTAACCCAAAACCCCTTGGCAGCTGACAGGTGCCAACATTTTACTATTAGAGTAAAACTACCAAGGAATGTGATACAGAGTTGTTATGAAAAGGTGTAACAAAATGTTTCTGATTATAATTTTAATAGCTGAAGAGCAGTGGCAGAGCAGAAGCAAAAGAGCTTGTGTACTGTATTCAAATTGAGACTGAGTTGTTAACAAAAACCAAGTAAGGGGAAGAAATTCATTACATTAAATTTCCTATCTCATTTTTCAGGTTGGGAAACTGACAAATCGCATGCATTATACTCTGGCTACGATTTGAAAGTTTGTGCCCTTCCCAGATTCCTATATTAATTCCCAACCCGAGGGTTAGAAGGAGGTGGATCGTGAGGGCACAGTCCCCCTGATTGGTATAAACACCCTAGCCCATTGCATCATGTGAAAATACAGCAAAAATGCCCCGTCTACCTACTGGACCTACCTACCTACAGACCCTCAACAGACTCTGAATATCCTGGCACCTTAACCTTGAGGTTCCAGAACTGTGAGAAATAAATTTCTATTGTTTACATGTTTCTGAGTCTATGATATTTTGTTATAGCAACCCTAACAGACTACATCAAATATGGTCTAGACTTGGGTTGCGTACTATCATATGGAATGTGCAGAACAAAATGCCCAAGCACAGAAACATTAAATGTGAATACAAAAGTATAATGGATGTATTTGAACTGTTTGAATAATTGAACTAGTGTATCCAATTTTCTCTGTATAATTGGAGATAGCTTTAATGAGACATGACGGATTCCATTGGTAACCTACATTAAGTGCTCTTGGATAGCCATTGTGCTTAGTTACGTGAGCGTCCTTACAGAGAGCTAAAGTTGGCTAAGCAGGAGAGTAATCTCTTAGGATATATATTTGGGAAAATGAAAGTCTGGATTTAAAAATATTATTTTAGATTTATATTTTGAACATTTTCCTTGAGAATTGGGTGAAATAATCAAAATATATAATGGCAAATGTTATAATTTTCTTGTGGCAATATTTTAAATATTAAAATGAGTTAAAAAATCATTTTATCATAAGGACATTTGCACTAGACCATTTATCACAGCTCAGCTTACAGTCACCACAGTGTGAAAGCAGTCTAAATGCCCACCAACCCCGGAAGGGATTAACAAATGGTGGCATATGTATACCATGGAATACTATTCAACCATTAAAAAAGATGGAGACTTTACATCTTTTGTATTAACCTGGAAGGAATGGGAACACATTCTTCTTAGTGAGGTATCACAAGAATGGAGAAGCAAGAATCCAATGTAGTCAATTCTAATATGAAGCCAGTAGACAATTATTACACATCCACATAAGAGAAAAACTCAAATCAAGGTGCAGGACAGGGGAATGAAGAAGCAGTGAGGGGGAAGAGGGAGGGGGATGGGACACCTCTAGGGGGTGGGACACAATAATAAGAGGGACTTTACCTCATAAATGCACACATTGTAACCTAATTCTTTGTAATCTCAATAAAAAATTAAATTAAATTAAATTTTAAAAATAAGTTAAGTACAAGTTTTACCAGAGGACCATTTAAATTTCTTAATGTAGAAGAATATAATTGTGCATGGATACCATATCATCTACTTACAGTTTTCGAGTTTACTCCATGATAAATGACCACTGTTAACCAATAAAATTGTGAATTTGCACGTTACAAATGTTAGGCTGTTTTTGTCTTTGAGCATGCAAATTTTTATAATATTATCCACCATTTCATGATTTAGTCTGTCATCGAAGTATCAGTTCATTTCTCATAACATGAAGGACTGCTATTTTATAACTTTATAGTTAAATTTACACATATATTCATATAAAATCATGGTGATATGATCACTTTATATAGCCACCATAAAGAGAAGTCTTAAAGCATTTTTTCAAGATGAAAGAACACTCCAGTTTATGTCCAGAAAGTCTAAATATGCCTTATCTCTTGTAGCAAAGGTCACTAGAGAATGCTTCCCATGAGGAATGATGAATACCCAGGCATCTAATTATGCCGAAAACAATGCAAAATTGGAATGATTCTACTAGCTGTGATCATTGTTCTCCCTCTTCCCTGATTAAAATTTGACATTTTACAGAATAGCTTATTTTTTAATCGATGCAATTGTTGAAGCAATTCCTTTGAACATGTTATAATTGAATTTCCATCTTTAGTTTTTTGCTTAAAGGTGAAAAAAACCTTTAAATTTTTTAAAACACAAATTATTAGTTAGAAATTACATCATTTAAAATTTAATATAAATAAGGGTTTATACATTTAGAAACATTTTTCCTTTTAGTTAGAATGGAATCAATAGAGTTTTCTTGTCATAAGTACTTTTGGTTCTTTAAATTATGATGTTACATAACATCATGAGAGTAGTCCATTTTTGAACATAAATTCATTTTTTTTTATTTAAAATAAAATTGACATTTGGAATTGGAACCTCATTGAATAATGATACAGAAAAATAACTGGCGGCTTCAAGAAAGGAAGACTGAAACAAATTTGATTTTTTGAGTTTCTCGGTTTTTCGTATTAAATTAGTTGTACTATTTTAATTTCATAGCATGCAAATGTTTCAATAAAAGTTACTCACCCTCTTTGCAAAGTCATTAACTGATTTTTCGTTGAAAATGAAACAAAAACTCTTGTACGCTTAATTAAACAAATATGTCTCTATAACATCCTTTTTCAGGGAAAACAGAGCTCTTACTGATGATTAGACTTAATTAAAGAATGACTTTTTACACTCACGGGTACCTCTTTAAGGATATTTCACATTCTTGAATTTATTTTGTCTTTCAAAGCTTATCACGCCAGGCAAATGCATAGGCAATAAACAATTATTCTTCTATGACTTTAATGAATATTTTCTTAAGTAATATTATTTTCTTGATAAAATGTCAATTGCTTCTAAATCATATGTTAACTAGAAGACCAAGTTGAATGGTCTTGAAGCCCCTGCATCAGTGCATATCTGTGTGTTATTATTGTTACAATACTTTGGATAAGTGAGGCCTGAATATTTTTCAGGACACATTCCTTTTACTTTATCCACTTGTTCATTTTCTCATCCCTTCCCTCCTTTTTTCCCTTATGTCTTTTACTTTCTATTCCCTCCTTTTCTTCCCCTTTTCCCCTTCAGTCTCCACAGTTATGAAGCATATCACAGGGCTAGATATAAAACATAACATAATGATGTCCTTTTTAAAAAGTCTTATATAAGATGTAGATATTTCTGACAACGTTTTTTATATGTGTATGTACAGATACATATAGATGTATACACACACATGCATACACAGGAAGAGACAGGGAAGGCAGAGAGTGAGAGAGAGAGAGCACATTATCTTTTTTTAAATTAAATCATAACAGTGTACATTAATACTAACATGGGGTACAGAGTGCTGTTGCATATACAATTTGAAATACTCTCATCCAACTGGTTAACATAGCCTCCATGTCTTTTTCTTAGTTATTGTGTTAAGACACTTATATTCTACATTTAGAGAGATTCACATGTACCTTTATAGGATGAACCATAGGCGTGATCCCACCAATCACCCTCCCTCCACTCGCCCTCCCCTTCCTCTCCCCTCTCTGTACTCAGCCCTACCTTGAAACTAATTTATAACTTTCATAGGAAAGCTATAACCCAATTTTAGCCCAGGAACATGGGGAGTGGGGAGAGCACATTATCTTTTATTGGTGTTTTTTCTCCCTACAATTTTTTGTGGCTTTTAATTTTGAAATTGAATATATTAAAAGTAATTTAAAATTTTTTGAAGCATTATCAAAATCTCAAGTCCCAAGAGCTTCATTTGTTTTATGATTTTTAATGCACAGTGAGTAAAGAGATTCTATAGCTGTAGCTTATAATAGGTGTTCAAATGAAGACAGAACCAACAGAAGTTGATAGTTGTTGCTGTGAGGTCCGCCTTGAAAGGACAGTGCCTGATGAAAACAATGGACATTCTTTGGGGAAGAGTGAGGGATGAACGCTGACTCATTCTTTGGGGAAGGGTGAGGATGAATGCTGACTCTTCAGTCCAAGGAATAGGAAGCCTGCTTTCCAGATATCTAATTAGTGGCAGATTTTCACAGTTTAAGAGAAGTTAACATGGCCAGTTAAGGCAATAAGGTAAAGAATCATTTCGTTGAGTCTATGGGAGACTCCCACAGTGGAATGACATCAGGAAAATGCTGCAGACTGCAGAATATCAAGTAAATTTTCCATTAAAATCAATACATAAAATATTTTTTTCCTACCGTTTGGTAGCTATTTATTTCAATTATTCTGATTCAAATCAATTCTTTTTTTTTTCCCTGAGATTTTGTAGGCATAGCGAAAATCTTAATCTTAGAAAAATTGAAATGGGCAATTCTTTAGGCAAAGCTTTAACGACAATAGATTGAATCATATGTTGCTGCTCTATCTAGAGCATTTTTCCCCAGATGCTGATTGTATCCTGCTGCAGGTATTAACAGATCAATTGCTATGATTTTATATCAAATACAGGTAAATGGATTCAGAGAGGCTATTGACTGGTATTTGTATTGTATATATTTTTATTCCTTTTCTGTTATTTTACTCTCTATATATATACACACACACACACATATCCTTGAGATCAATCACTATTCTGCATGGAGATGGTTAAAAATGCACATGAATTTCTTTTATAAGGTATCAGGACTCCAAGCTAATAGTCACTCCACATTCAGCATCTCTGTCAAGCTGTTGATTGGCACAAGGTTGGCTTATGTTTAGCTCTCAATTTAGCAAAGCAATGTTATAATGAGGCTCACATGTTCCTTAATACAGCTAATTCTTCCTGTGGATAAAGCATTCTTTATGCATATTATGTGTATTCAAAGACACGTTACTGAGCAACTAGATTAATCACAAAAGATAATTTAAGCAATACATTAAGTAAATATAGAAAAAGAAGAAATGTCCATCATCATTTGGCTTAATTAGTTTTTTGCAGCTGGTTATAACATTAGGAATATCGTTTTGTTAAAATTTGTGACTTTATGCAATGTTGTAAGATATTTAAATCATTTTTAAACTTTACATAGTACACATTTATGCATATGTAATGATTTCATAAAATGTAGGGCAAACAAGAAATATGGATAATACATAGGCACTTAAAATTGCACATATAATAAGAAAACCAATCAGGTACAGACTTTCATCACTACCATGCTATTTTAAGAATTTTTCTAGCTGTTTCTCAATTTTAATAACCTTTTCAAGGGACCAGCAGCGTGGTAAGTCCCTGATATATTTTCTGAAGAGTTTACTCATGCAGACATGTATAATTCAATGGCACTGTTTCTGTGGATATCCTGGTTGTGGTTCTTTATTTTTTCTTTAGCTGAATGTTCCTTAGCAACAATCCAATGACTAAATACATGATTGTCTCTGATTTAAGTAAACCACAATTTTCTATGCTATCAACTTGTTTTACAATATTCAACTTTTATCATACAGTAATACATTGTATGAGTTCTCTTATTACTATTTAATATATTTTTGAGCAGGTAATATTTAATATATGATATATAACATGCAAATATGTATATTTTATCATATAACATATGCTGCACTTATCTGCAATAGAAAAATTAATATACTGATAGCCACAGAGTATTTTACATGTTATCAGTATAATTTGAATAATTATTTTGAAAATATTAGTAAATAAAACTTAAGATCTCTCAAAAAATATTTGTACCTCTTCTCTGAGCTTAAAGCTTTCATATATATGACAAGGTCCAATCTGTAAACAAGAAAATGCAACAAAAAAATCTATTTTCCCTAAATAATATTAGTGGCAGAAAATCAAATTGCAGCAGAAAAATATTTTTGTTAATACAAATTATGACAGTCTTACATTAACTAAAAAATAGCAAGAGCTGTAATGCCATGGGGCTGTTATTTTAATTTAGAATTAAAAACATCAATCTTATTCTGTTGGGAGAAACACTATGAAGTAAATTGAAATGGTCTTACCTGGTGAAATATGTCTATGGAATATGTAAAAACAAAACTATGCACAGTGCAGCTCAGAATAGCACCATTCACATCAGAGTTGAAACTTCCAGTTTGTATAGACAAGATAAGTCTGTGGCAGGCTAGTTTCTAAAAGGTTATTATACTATACTCCTTTTGAGGCCTTCTCAGTGTCATCCACTGAAATAGTCATTAAATTGACTATTTTATGTATACATGTATGCGAATGTCTTACTTGCAAAGGAATCAAATAAAGATTATCAACATAATATATACTGAACCTAAAGGCTGATTAATCAAACAGTTCCCTACCAAACCATTTGCTGGGTATTCTGTAGACACAACTCCTTTAAAAGAAAAATAGATGATTGCAGCAATTTTGCTAGTCTACTGCAATTATCCAAACTGTACTTCAGTGAAGCAAAATTTATGAGGTAGAAAGTTTTTTTTGAAATTTTAAAGGGTCTAATTTTTTTTTTCTAAATCCTTCTCTAATTAGACAAAGAAATGATTATGCATTTTCTGGTTAGAAAAGAAAGTTTAGCTGTGCTTGTGTTTGTGCTTGTGTGTCTGTGTGCATAAGTGTTTAATTTTATTGTTTGTGTAGCATGTAAGCTTCCTGATAGTTGGGGCTTGCTTCTGAATATGATTATTCTATTTATGGCTCTTGGAATAGTGCCTACCATATAGATGACAATCAAGACAATATATTTGGGCAGTGCCCATAGCTCAGTGGGCAAGGCGCCAGCCACATACACCCATGCTGGTGGGTTCAAAACCGGCCCAGGCCAGCTGAACAACAACAACAACTGCAACAAAAAAACAGCCGGGTGTCGTGGTGGGCATCTGTAGTCCCAGCTACTTGGGAGGCTGAGGCAAGGCAAGAGAATCACTTAATCCCAAGAGTTTGAGGTTGCTGTGAGCTGTGACGCCACAGCACTCTACTGAAGGCAACTTAGTGAGACTGTCTCAGAAAAAAAAAAAAGACAATAATTGGGATGAATGAATGGGTTTAAGTGCTCCACTGGGTTGTCATCTCACGTTCTGTTGAGGAAAATCATCATAACAATGCAACAATTGCATTTTTATTGCTGGTGTCTACTTTTTCTTTCTCTCATGATTTTGTGAAAATTTCTCTAAGAAAATTTATGCATTTCACTGGCATGTATTCAAATGTGTGCCTTTTTAATTCTTTTTTATTGTTATTATTATTATTATTATTTTTGCAGATTTTGGCTAAGGCTGGGTTTGAACCCGCCACCTCTGGCATATGGGGCCAGCGCCCTATTCCTTTGAGCCACAGGTGCCACCCGTCTTTTAAATTCTTAATTGCATATGCCACTGAATGGATCTTTTCAAAATTTCTTACGTACTAGGAAATTTTCCTTTATTATGATATTGTTTTATTTCTTCTTCTTCTTCTTTTTTATTAAATCATAGCTGTGTACATTAATGCAATCATGGGGTACAATGTGCTGGTTTTATATACAATTTGAAATGTTTTCATCTAAGTGGTTAACATAGCCTTCATGTCATTTTCTTAGTTATTGTGTTAAGACATTTATATTCTACACCTAGTAAATTTCACATGTACTCTTGTAAGATGCAACATAGGTGTGGTCCCACCAATTACCCTCCCTCCAGCCATCCTCCCCACTCCCCTGCCCTCCCTCTCCCCTTTCCCTTTCTGGGCTACAGTTGGGTCATAGCTTTCATAAGAAAGCTATACATTGGTTTCATAGTAAGACTGAGTACATTGGATACTTTTTCTTCCATTCTTGAGATAGTTTGCTAAGAAGAATATGTTCCAGCTCCATCCACATGCTGCTGTTTTAAGATAATTTTTGTGTTTTATTTATATTTTCTACTTTTAAACTTTCTGTTGGATAGATATTAAGCTTTCGGATGTATCTGTTCACGTGTCGTAGCATTTGTTGTAACATTGTGCTTTTAATACTCGTTAACATCACTTTAAGACTTTAACCACAGAATCAGAGCTTTAAAGTGTGCACATTAGAATGACATTTAAGTATTTCAGATACCTGAATAAATGTATAAACTACCTGAAGCAATAAAAAGATTAGCTGCAATTTTAGTGAAGGTTGCAAATGTCTGTTAGTACAGATGTATTAATTAAGGTAATAAGGTACCTAATGTATTATTCAAGTCTAATACATAAGTTAAATAACTTCCATTTTAAGTTACAGATTTTTGGCTATAATCATTTAAAATGCCTTTCATTGTGCCTTATTAAAATTTGAGGCTAGAGTTCTGCACACCACTATTCTATCACTACAAATTCCCAACCTTAAAAAAAAGGAAACTCCCACAGTTTGGACAGAAATTCATTTGAGATGATATAATTGAACTCTAGAATACTTAATATTAGTTAAAAATGATGAAATGAATATTGCTATTCTTTCTTTGCATTTTTAAATTTAAAAAATGCTTTATACTTTGCATTTGCATGCCTGTAGTGTTTATGAGATTTGACTCAGTGCATTAAAAAAAAGAATTGTTTTAATTTTAAATATGTGGTTTAATAATTGATTAAATTTACAATTTTGAATAAAATGTTACCATTATTTTTAAAAACTTCTAAGAATCACAGAATTTAAGTGTACTCATAAGAAATGATTTTTTACAAGGTTTTATATTCCTGTTGAGTATTCTTTATCTTAATGCTTCAGACCAGAGTATATTGGAATTCATTTTTTTTTCAGATTTTGTAAATTTGCATGTACATAATGAGATAGCTTGGTGTGGGGACTCACAATTCATTTATGCTTCATATGCACTGTGTATACATGGGCTTCAGGTAATTTTATACAATATTTTTAACAATTTTGTATCTCAAACAAAGTTTGTGTATACTGAACTATCAAAAGCAAAGGTGTCATTATCTAAGTCACTGATGTAGATAGATCTGCTAGTTTGGCAAAATCGTCATTTTTGATTCTGAAGATATATACTACTGATAAAAAAAAAATCATTTCTTATACTTATTCACACTTAAGTACTCAACAGGAAAAATATAAAATATACCATTAATGTGAATTATTAATAAAATAATGCATTCAGAGTAATGATCACAGTAGCATCACCAGAAAGCCTATATTAGCTGTCCAACAACAACAACCTCAAACAATGGCAGGCTGTCAGTCCCACCTGCAATGCTGTTTGATTAAAAGGTTACCACATGTTGTATTTTATTTTTTTGGTGAGAAGAAATAACAGAAGCAGTTAAGGGACCAAGGATGAAGAGGCGTTCTGCTGGATGTCCTTGGAAATATTTACACTGGAATCATCTAGGTCTACAGCAATGGCTTTTGTCTTAGATGTCTGTCTTTATTTTATAAACTGGCAAGATTACTTGTTCTTTTAGGAAGGTACGTTACCTTAGTCCCTCACTGAGCCCATCACACATTGTCACCATTTTGTCTGTAGGCACTTTTCCTGCAGTCTTAACAGTAACATCTTCATTGTCATTATTATCACAATCATCTTGAGTCAGAACCATTTTTCCTATTCCGTCATCTGTCAATGAATGAACAACTGGGGTCTCTTTTCCCATGTTAAAATCTTATTCAACGTCCACTTCTTCCAGCTTCCTAACAGACTCTAAAGATATACATCTTTAGAGTATTTGCATTTGCATATGCAAGAAGATCAGACATCATTTTTTTCACCCTTAATATACTGAATCCTTTGTGTTCAATATGTTACCATCACGTTCATCATCATCACCAACCAAAGTTGTGCCAGGCACGTACCACTGCGTCTTTGGTCGTTGTGTTCCAAGCATCAGTAACAGCATGTATGACATCCTTCCATACCCTCTGTTCACTGGTGCTACTATGCTGTCTAAGAAAATTTTTTGCACTTATTCTTCATTGATCTAAGGATACCCTGGTCACATGGCTGAATTAATGAAATTATAGTTGCAGAAAAATGCATGAAATACACATTACTTTTAAGAGAGTTTTAGCTGAAGGATGAATAGAAGAATTGTTAAGCAATGACAAAATGCATAGTCATCATCCACTCCAGCTTCCCATGGAGAGCACCAGCTACTAGCACACACTGCCTGTGAAGCCAATCAGAAAGGATGTCTCTGGTAATCTATACATTTTTTAGCATAATAATGGACTTGTAAGAAATTCACTTATTGAAAACAGCAAGGTCTCAAGATTTGCCTATCACAGTAAGTTTATACGTGTGCATGCCTGCTGCGTTAGCACATTCCAGCACAGTTATTCTGCCCTTAATTCCCACAGTGGCTGTATCATGTACTCCAGTGTCTTTTCTGGAACAGTAACGTTTAAACAGTGATGTTTTGTTAACTTTACAGACTTGTTCTGTGGTCACGTTTTCATCAGTGATAATCTTAACAAACTTGTCAAAGAATTTCGCCACTGATTGATGATCAGCAGATGATTTATCCTCACAATTCTTTAAAAATGTAGGCAGTGGTTTTTTTTATAATTTTTCTTTCAAAATATTAGGAGGTACAATTGTTCTTGTTGCAGGAATGAACTGTATGATGCTGAAGTCAGGGCTTTTAATGGGCCTATCACCACAATAGTGCACATTGTACTCTGTTGGAACCAAAATGATCCTGATCAACAAAAACCAGCTTTCCTCCCTGACCTTCCTGCAAACCTTCCCCTTTCTTGGTTTTCAATGAACTTTACACCATTGTCTTACTATGTGTACCCATAACATAGCTCTCACTTATTAGCAATAATATATGGTGTTTGGTTTTTCATTCCTGAGATACTTCCCTTAGGATAATGATCTTCAGTTCCATCCAAGGTGCTGCAAGTGATATTATTTCATTCCTTTTTGTGGCTGAGTAGTACTCCATGATATATCCATATGGCATGTTGATGGGCACTTAGATGTATTCCAAATTATGTTAATTGTGAATGGTGCTATGATAAACATTTGGATTCAGGAGTGTTTTTAATATAATGACTTATTTTCCTTTCAGTAAATCCCAGTAGTGGGATTGCTGGATTGAATGACAAGACTCTCCACCCTGTCTTCCTTAGAGATTGTTTTAGTTTATACTCCCATCAACAGTGTGTAAATGTTCTTTTTTCACCACATACACACCAACATCTATTGTTCTTTTTATTTTTTAATAAGAGTCACTATGATAGGGATAAGGTAGTATCTCATTATAGTTTTAATTGGCATTTCCCTGATGGTTATTAATGCTGAGCATTTTTTCATATGTTAATTGGTCATTCATATATTGTTTTGAAAATAAATCTGTTCATTTATCTTTCCCAATTTTTGATAAAGTATTTGTATTTTTGAATTTTTCTGGCTGATTTATTTGAATTCTTTGTATATTCTAGATGTTAATCCTTTGCCAAATGCATAGTTTCTAAATATTTTTTCCCATTCAGTAGTTTGTCTGTTTGTTCATTATTTCACTTACTATGTAGAAATTTTGTAAGTTAATAGTCTCATTTATTTCTGTTGTTTCTGTATTTCCTTTCTAGATCTTAGTCATAGATTTTGTTTACGCTGAAGACTAAAAAAGTTTTTGCTATGTTTTTCCCCAGATTTTCAGGGGTAGGGGGCTTCAGGCTGCATATTGAGGTCTTAGATCCATCTGAGTTAATTTTTGTATATGGCAATAAATAGAGATACTATTCCACAAGCTTACATATGTGGAAATTCAGTTTTCCCAGCACCATTTATTGAATCAGTTATCTCCTTTGCCAGTATTGTTTTTTTTTTTTCAGCTCTGTTGAAAATCAATCTTTTTATATCTGGGTTCTCTGTTTTGTTCCTTAGTTCTGTTTTTCTACCTTTATACCAGTACTATGCTTTTTTATTTACTATAGCCTTGTAGTATAATTTGAACTCAAGTAATGTCATGTCTCTACATTTGTTTTTTGGTTAAGATTATTAATTAGGATATTTTCTAGTTCCATGTGAAGTTTAGGATGGTTTTTACTAGATTTGTAAAAAAAATGACATTGGTATTTTGATGGAAATTGCATTGAATCTGTAAATCATTTGGGGAGGTACGGACATTTCAATAATGTTGATCATTCCAATTCATAAGTATGGGGTGTTCTTCATTTGTTTATATTATCTATGATATCTTTTATCAGGTTTTTGTACTCTCTTTAAAGATTTCTTTTACCTTCTTGGTTAAGTACATTCCTAAGTATTTTATTTTCTTTGCATCCATTTTAAATAGTATTGCATACTTGACTGGAGTCTCAATTTGACTCTTATTTGTATAGAAAAATGGTACTGATTTGTGTACATTGATTTTGTAACCTGAAACTTTGATGACTTTATTTATCAAATCTAGGAGTCTTTTGCTGGAATATGCCAAGTTTTTTAGAGATGAGATGATATGATCTGCAAATTTGAATAATTTGACCTCCATTTTTCTGACCTGAGTGCCCTTTATTTCTTTCTTATATCTGATTTTTCTGGCTGGGACTTCTAGGATTATACTGATTAGAAATGATGATGGTAGACACTTTAATCTCGTTCCATTTCTAAGAAGGAGTACTTTCTACTTTCCCCCATTCAGTATCATGTTTGCTATGAGCTTGTCATAAACAGCTTTTATAATTTTGAGGTATATTCTTTTTATGTCTTCCTTGTTGAGGGACTTTATTGTGATGGGATGCTGGATTTTATTGAATGTGTCCTGTATCTATTGAGATGATTGTATGGTCTTTGTTTTTTACTTCTATTCATGGGTTGAATCATATTTATTGATATGCATGTGTTGAGCCACACTTATGTCTCTGGGATGAAACTTACTTGATCATGGTGGATTATCTTTGTGATATGTTATTGAATTGGTTGGTTAGTATTTGTTGAGGATTTGTATACATAGATATAACAGAATTGTTTATCTATGTTCATAAGGGCTACTGGTCAATAGTTGTTTTGGTGTTGCTGTTGTTTCCCTTCCTGTCATTGGTATCAGGTGATACTCCATCATAGAATGAAATAGGGATAGTTCCCCGTTTCTCAATGTTATGCAATAATTTTAGTAGAATGAGTGCTTTTTGAAGGTACACTAGAATTCAATTCTGAATCTGTCTGGGCTGGAGCATTTATCTTTTGTGAGTTTTTTTTATTGTTTTAATTTTGCTACTCTTTATTGATTTATTCAGGATGTCTATTTTATACTGGCTCAGGCTTGGAAGGGTTTTTGGTTTCCAAGACTATCCATTTCTTGTTGGTTTTCTAGTTTGCGTGCATAGAAGTGTTCACAATAGTCACAGATGATGCCCTGTATTTCAGTCATAATGTCCTAGAAGGTGGGTGAAATCTGGAGCTCCCAGGTCATTTTTTCTTGTGCTGTACCACAGCCATGGTAATTGGAGGAGTAAGCTGGGTGAGGCAGACTCAGATGAACCCACATCCAGGCTTCTTAGAAGTGAGCACAAGAGCTGTCTAAGCAGTGATGGAAGGTCAAATCCCAGGTCACGGGGAAAGCCACCTAGAAGGGACTGAAGGGGCCTCACAAGCCAAATAGTCTACTCATGGGGGAGGGGCTGTACTGGATTTCCAGTCTGGCAGGCAGAAGTGGGTTTCTCTCTTCTATCTCTTCCTTTGCCCCACAGATCTACTTCTGGTATCTGGGTTAAGCAGCACCTCAAACTAGCTAAGCTCATCAGCAATAGTACCATAAGCTGGAAGCCTCACTGCCCAGGAACCTGCCCTGTACTGAACGCACTTGGACTCACACCATACTCTCCTTTTAGAGAACTATAATGATTCTACATACACTCACTCACCTTTCAACATTAGTTCACAGATTGTCCTTGACCAATACAATGGCGTTCCTGGGGTTATAGGATCCCAATCCCTGTGGAGGCCTGAGTGTGGTGGGCACACCAACAGGGGGTAACAGCTACTCCTGAGAGCTCTGACTCAATCATCCCATGGAGCCCCTGTGCTGACTCATGTGGGAACTGCCATAGCTGCATCAGCAGCTGTGGGTGGGGAGGAGGAAGTGAAGAAGACTCTGAATGGAGGCCAGCTGGCACTCAGGCCTTCTTTGTCCCAAGACACTGCTTTGCTGTACTCTCTTCTCTCCTGAAGGCTGTCCTTTTTGAATGTCTAAGTTCTAGGATCACACAATTTCTCTAGCACTCACTAACCTCTAGAGTTTTCGTGGTCTTAGCAGTAGTTGAGAAATGTTTGTGCAGGAACCGTTGACAAGAAAATTGAAGCACTAAAGCTTCCTGGGGAGAATAAAGGCAGACAATTGTGGTGGAAAGCCATTTTGGATTAGGTCTGTGGTGAAGACCAGTGACATTGGGGTTCTCAAGAAGCTCCCTGATAGCACCAGCTTTGGGGCTTATGAAGATAGAGAAAATTGTTCCACAGTTTGGGAGCCTCATATCTTCCAAAGATATGACAGAAGGAAAGAGGGATACTTCCATCTACCCTTTCCGGAGGGCTCCAAGTTCCTCAGGGGGTGATCTCTCCTGAAATCTTCCTTCTTTACATTCTCCTTCCCAATTTCTTCCCATGGAAACTTGAGTAGGTTTTGCTTTTCCTCAAAATTATACCTTGGCTAATTTTTTTTCCTCTAAAACCTTCCCTTTTGAGATGATCTGGCGACTGACATCTCTATTCATCCATCTTGCCTCTCTCTATGGTATTATGTATTTTTTTTAATTTCTGAAAATAGCACGATGATTCACCATTCCTTTCATTTTTTTAAGTTCATCATGATAGATCTTTGTTTAATAATGACCATTAAATGGCATGTATTCACTATAATCCTAAAGTATGCATTTTCCCATACACAATCAAGTTCTTCATTTTTAGCTTTATATAATGTTTTTACTATTTTGTGTTAACTTCTATTCATCACTTTCATCATAGAACTTCAACAGTTTATCCTCCTGTTTTTCCAGGTCATATATGGTGGTCATTCTAGCATCATACACTTCTGTAAGATGTTTAACATTTACACTGATGTCCAGTTTCTCAACTTTTCTTATCACTATTATCCAATGGCATATCAACAGCTGCTTTTAACATTTACAACAATATTCTTGCACCATAGAGTATAAAATACTCAAAAAACAAAACAAAACAAAATGTGGAATGTACATAGGTCTTGACCTTATGTGGGGCTACGGGGGACTCCGACATTGGTGTGTGCAGCCTAAACATATGTCATTTTCTTACTCTTTGTGAGCATGCTTGTGTGAGGGTATGTGGGCACATATGGATATGATATATTACAGATGAAATGACCTGGGAGGGTCTTTTTACCCTTGTATTGTGAGCTGGTATTTTGACTGTGACTTATCACATAAGGTCAAATGTTGAATTTTACCAGTGGTAGTATCATGGATTAGAGATAGTCAGCCTGTATAAATCAGCAAAATGAAGTGATTAAAGAAGAAATATGCAGCTTAAAATTGAAAGGAGAAATTTGATTAATAAATTTATAAAATAATCAAATATATTAGCTATTTATATAGAGTAAATTTTGTAAGTTTAATCTTGAAATAATCAGGGTTTTGAATTGGCAATCATAATAATTATTATTTTAAAAACGAGCTACTTCTCTATATTCTTTCCTATGCCCAAAGCCACCTTTGAGAACAACAGAAAAGGCAACCTCATAATAGTAACATTTACCTTTTTGTCTTTTGAGCGTGCATTTCTGTGAGAATCACTTGTCTTGGTGTTTGAACTTCCATTTTCTTTTTATTTAGTGATATCTATTTAGCGAGTCAGCTCTGTAGTTGTTTATTGTACAAATTGTTATTAATCGCATTTATAACTATGCATGTAGACTGTTCTTCTTTTGCTAAAAAATGCTCTTGAATACTTTAGATGGTATAAATTTTAACTAAACTTTTCTTCTAGTTTCATTAATTCTATTTCTATATTTGCTCCTTGATCGCAAAAACCTGCTAGATGGTTCATATTTGTAACCCCAGGGCTCAGAATGATGACTTCCCAGCACCAAGCCATAGTCAATAAATGTTTGTTACATAAATTGATATTTGTGTATTCCAAATTTATTCTGTACTAGATCATGTGCATTTTTTGGTAAATATTATTTGTCTATACATATTTATATATAAATGCCTGAATCGATTAACACTGTTACTCCAGGATGTTTCCTCAGTTCTTTCCTTGTCAAAGAATATAGATTCTGGCTTGGCGCCTGTGGCTCAAGTGGCTAAAGCGCCAGCCACATACACCTAATGTGGCGGGTTCAAATCCAGCCCAGGCCCACCAAACAACAATGATGGCTGCAACCGAAAAAAAAAATAGCCAGGCGTTATGGTGGGTGCCTGTGGTCCCAGCACCTTGGGAGGCGGAGGCAGGAGACTCGCCTGAGCCCAGGAGTTGGAGGTTGCTATGAGCAGGAGACTCACTTGAGCCCGGGAGTTGGAGGTTGCTATGAGCTATGATGCCATGGCACTCTACCCAGGGGGACAGCTTGAGACTCTGTCTCAAAATAAAAGATTATGGATTCTAAGAATTAAATCTCTCTTTGCAGTAAGTGGGAGTGAAGTCAGTAAATGTGCTGTGTGTTAGTTTTATTTTAGTTGGACAGGAAACTGCTCCCTGAGTCACATGGTCCTTGTCCAGTGTGGTGACCTAAACTTTTTTCCAGTGTTGCTTCACTCCCTTGTTCCCCTAATTTCCATACTGAGGAATACCTCCTAAGGTTACCAACTATATTTGGGCAAATATTCTTAATTATTATGATATTTAAAAATATAAAAGAAGGGAGGTGCCTGTGGCTCAAAGGAGTAGGGTACTGGCTCCATATATAAAAGCAAATTAATATAAACTATGTTGGATTTTAGAACTACACATTAGAGATGCCATATTAGGCTAGAGGAAAAATGACAGTTTTTAAGATTAAATTCAAAACTATGCTTTTATTTAAAAAATTTACCCATTCAAGGGAAAAACTTGAAAAAGTTCATGTGAAATAGCTCTAGGCTGTGCTCCTATTAACATCTCTTGCCTAACTAACAAAATGATAATAACATAATATTTAGTTTAAGAGAACTGTATCTAGAATGTGGTATACGCCTTGCTATAACATGTTTTTAACATAATGCTGAAAAGCCAAATCACAGAATCCATCTATGGGATGGATGGGAATGGGATGAGCAGGGTGACCAGAAGTCTGTTCTGGAAATTCCTTTATTTATTACCAGTTATGGTTGTTATTGTCAATATTTGACATAATGAAAGAAACAGATATTCTGTATTAGCCTAGTGGGCAATAATGTGATCAAAAATAAAATAAGAGTTCCTCCATTTTCTCTCCATACAGTAAACAATTTTTAACAGGAATAAATTCTCTGAAGATATAATTGGTATGTCAGTGATTGTCTTCACTGGATAGTTAGTAAATTTTCAGGGTTTCTGTATCTTAATTTATATCATTGTCATCATCATTATTATTACCACTTGTAAGTTTATTTCAAAAATATTTCCTGAAAGCGAATTCTTGAATTTGAAATTTAATTTATTATCATTTCATAATATCTCAGTGAATCCAGGTTTTGAATGTGTCAAATAGCTGAAGATAGATACGACCTGTTCCTGTCAATCAAAATAGCTCAGGTGCACATGTGCCTAAAGCCAGTAGGTGCATGTTTATTAGTTTACCATCTAGGATTTATACTTCCCCATTCTGTCTCTGTAATCTGTCTGTTCCTCTCAATACCTATATTACTTCACATCTGTTTTTCTTGGTTCTCTGTTCTCCTTCACACTCATGACAAATAAACCCATCTAATTGTAACTTTGCTTTATCCCAACTACTTGTCCAGCTTTTCCATTTTACTGAATCTGCTATCTATCTACATCTAGCCCTTTGCCCATCCGTCACTCACTTTCCACTCAATATGTCCTAATTCTTCTTCGTCCTCATTATTCACATAATTCAATCAATTTGTTTACAAAACCAATTATTTGACAGGACAGTTTTCACATCTTGATGAAATGAGTATGATTTATTTGTTCAGATATTAGTGAGAATCGATGCATTCCACAATTCCCCTTAAAATATTCCATTCATGAATTCATATGGATTTATTCAGAACACTCTAGTATTAATCCACAGATCAGTATATTGAAGACATAGCTCGGTCTGAGACAGAAATTCATTCTGTTGGTAGGGATGGAACAGAAAATGTTGTAAATGTGAATAAGATGAACGCAGATGATGCTCATTGCCACTAGGGAGATAAATTCGTGAGATTATATGTGAGAGTAACCCCACAGGCTACTCTGGACCCGTGCGAGAGAGGTCTCCTTTGCAGAGAGGAGGTGTGCGCTAAGAGGAAAATTGCATGAAGGGGTCAGAAATGGGAAGATCCAACAGCAAAACTTTCCAGGAGAAGGGACTTTTAAATTTTCTTTTTATTATTGTGGCAAAAAACAGTATAAAATTCATCATTTTAGCCATTCATAACTATTCAATTCTGGAGTATTAAGTATATGTATATATATCCATATATACATATTTGTACAACAGATATCTAGAACATTTTCTTCTTGCAAAACTAAAAACCTATCCCTATTTTAGAACTCCCCTTTGTCCCCTACTCCCAATCTCTGATAGGCCAACATTCTACTTTCTTTATCAATGCACTTGACTACTTTAGATTTATTGTAAAGTAGACTCATACCACACTGTACTTTTTTTTTGATGGGATTATTTTGCTTAGAATAACATTATAAAGGCTCACTCATGTTGTATCATTTGACAAAATATCTTTGTAAAGGATTTACTATACACACACACACACACACAACATTTTCTTTATCCACCAATGAGTATTTGGGTTACATCTATCTCTTGGCTTTCATGAGTGGTGGTGCTGGGAACATGGATGTTTTTATTTATCTATTTATTTATTTATTTTGAGACAGAGTCTCACTCTGTCACCCTGGGTAGAGTGCCGTGGCATCACATCTCACAGCAACCTCTGATTCCTGAGCTTAGGTGATTCTCTTGCTTCAGTCTCCCAAGTAGCTGGGACTACAGGCACCTGCCACAATGTCCGGTTATTTATTTTTTGGTCAGGGCTAGGTTTGAACCTGCCACCTCCAGCATATGGGGCCAGTGCCCTACCCTTTTGAGCCACAGGCACCACCCCTACCTATTTTTTCATTGCAGTTGTCATTGTTGTTTTGGCAGGCCTGGGCTGGATGTGAACCTGCCGGTTCTGGTGTATGTGGCCTGTACCTTAGCCACTTGAGCTACAGGAGCCAAGCCAACATGGATGTTTAAATACCTCTTGGAGACCCTGTTTTCATTTCCTTTTTAAATATACTCAGATATGATATCATTGGATCAAATGATGGTTCTATTTTTTATCTGAATAAATGTCATACTGTTTTCCATATCAATTGCACCATTTACAACACGATCAATAGTACACAAGGATTCCAACTTCTCCAAATCCATGTCAATACTTTCTACTTCATTTTTTTTGTGTGTGTTTTTTTTTGTTTTTTATTGTGTGTGTGTGTGTGTTTAATAGTAGCCAATCTAAAGAGTATGAGGTGACACCTCACTGTGGTTTTAGATTGCATGTATGTTGTATTTTATACGTAGTCATTGTGTCATCTTTGGAGAAGTGTCTGTTCAGTTTTTTGGCCATTTTTTATCAGGGTTTTGAAGTTTTTTTATTGAGATGTTGGTGTTCTTTATTTACTCTGCATATCAACTTCTCTTTCCAAATACCTTCTCTCATATTGTGTTGACTTTTCACAATATAAATTCTGTCCTTTGATCTAGTTCTATTTGCCTATTTTTGCTTTTAATGCCTTCACAACAAAGAAATTATAGCCAAATCTAATGTCACAAATCTTTTCTCATAGCTTTTCTTCTAAGAATTATATAGTTTGGGATCTAAGCAATATTTTTGAGAGCAGAAAAAAAAGGACCTCTGTTGTAGGGGCAGAGTGTATGAGAAGAGAGTGTGCTGATAAGTTGTCAAGATCTTTAATTCAATGTGAAATGATTTGAGAGCTGAAAGGCAGTGATTGATGTGATCTCATTTACAGTTTTAAGAGATCACCTGAGTTTTAGGTAATTTATTTAGGGAGATCAAAATTTAGTAATGGAAACTGCTGCTGTTTTTCAGGTAAAATAATTTGGAAATGTAGAAGAAAATAATTGGACTGATTCAGGATTTATTTTAGAGGTAGTTTAAACATGATTTGCTGGTGGATATGAGGACTGACTGAGAGTGAGGAGTAAGTGTGATACCTATTGATTTCTGTAACTTTTGGTATATGTGTGCCATTTTATAAGGCAAAAGCCTTGGAAATAAATGGGATTGAGAGTTAAGAATCAAGAATAGGGCAATGAAATCAGCTTTGGTATTGACCTGTATTAAATACTCAAGCATAAAATTATAAAATTAACCACAGACATAAATAATATCTACCATAAAAGTAATCAAAAAAGATTAAAAACCATTAACTAAAAGCAAGATCATCTTTACATAATCATATTTAATTTATTCCTTATATTCTGTAAACTGTATTGTAACAAAGGAATACATGTAGAATAAAATATATTGAACTGATATAAAACAAATTAAAAGGATTTGTATTTTATAAATTTACAATAACTGTACCTACATAGCTAATCAACAATAATAGTTAATCAATATCCTAATAAAATTTGCTAAAACTAGCAAAGGACAACTCTATAATTTACATAGACTTTAGAATTTAATATATAATAAAATTTGATATAATTTTTAAGTTGTCCATTTCTGAAATTAAAATAAACACTCAAAATGATTCCAGCGAATTTGTGTTGAACTATTCCCTGCATTTCCTCTCTATAGTTACTCAAAATAAATCTTATATGGTGTTACTGAACTTTGGAAGAATGAAGCTAGTGAATACTAAGATAAACATTTTAAATAAATAAAACTATTCTGAATGATTTTTCCCCTGCATATGTCAAAATTCTGTGTTACTTGAGTAAATTTTATTGTAACTTAATAACTAAGATAATTTATTTATTTTTATAAGAAAGTTTTTACATAATAAACCTCAGCTACTTACCTGAATACTTAAGAAAATTATACATCTAAAATTCACAATTTATTTTGACAGTTGAAATTCCTACCTCTGGATGAGTTTACTAGAATTTCATAATTTAGCTAAATGGTACATTCACTGCCTCTAGGGACAACATGCCACTGGTCACAGTGAGTCCTTTGTTAGAAAATATGGCTGGAAAAAAAAAATCAATTACAATGACCGCAAGACTAAACTCAGAGATTTTATATGTATCAGTGCTATCAACTTCCAACATCAAAAACTATCTTCAATGTGTATTTTTTGTTTTGTTATTTTATGCAGTTTAGCAAAGTACATGCATGGAATAGATGTTTAAAAATACTAATTTTTCTCAGATGCTTTCCCTTGGGCACGTGTTGGGTGCTGCTTATTTGTAAGGCTTAAGTCCAATATGGTGAGAGGGAGGGAGGAGGGAGTGAAGCAAGGAAGGAGAGGCAGCAATCCAGGGGAAGTTCTTTTCTCTTTGTTATTAAATTTCTTTGAGCATGATCCTCTTTTTCATGACTCTTAAAGTTTTTTAAAAAGACAAAGACCATAAACCTGAATATATAAGGTGTTAGTATATTTAATTGTCTGGATACTTGTATTCCTCTGCAAAAGATTAGCCTAGTGAATATCAAACCACAGAGAGAAAGGATGTTTGAGGGAAAGGGGTGTAGGATTTATACTCAGCACACCTGAATTCTGATCAGTCACTTCATTTAATCAATTTAAGCCTCAGAAAACTCCTTAGTTTCTATCTCACATGATTATGGGAGCTCACATGAGTATCTGTAATGGCTTTGAAAAATAAAAGATATCACCCAAATATACCAATTACAATGTTTCACTGAGAAGAAACAGTAATTACTATTTTCAAATGCTTATATCTACCAACCCTTTTATGTACATTATTTCATTTAATCTCCTGAAGTGGCTTGCCAGATAATAAGCTACCTAAAAATAGTCCCATAAAAATCAACTACATTTGTGCATTCACTAGAGATTCCATCACCGAAGGTAAAATTTTTCATCAGTAGTCCTGAGTTAATGTACTTCAATATCTAAAATTTCTGTTTTACCCTCAGTGCTACACATTATATTTATCCAGTCACTAAAGCTCTGTTTCTCATTTATATTAAATACTTTTTTGCTAAACTAAATTAAGTATTTTTCTTGTGTCCCGATACTTTTCACCATTATTTTTAGAATCATTTGTTTCATCAGCTCAGGGGCTAAAATGCTTTTGCCAGACAAGTCTAAGTTCAAGCCCAGCTAACTGAATATTTCCAAGAAGTGGATACTAGAACCTTTGAAATAATTATTATTTTGCTTTTTCTTAATGCATACACTTGAAATTATTTTCTTCAATTGAGAAGGTTACTTCCCCTTGCGGCCCTTTCACTCTTGCAGTCCATAATAAATTTGTTTCTACTGGTGTGACAAAGTCAAGAAAATAAGAGGGCAGCTTGTCTAGGAAGTTCTGACTGGTGATAGTAGCAAACAAACAAAATAGATTTCTGTTTCATATTTTGTCTTCTTCAGCACTGGCCTTACCTTCAAGTGATGTGTGTGCATGACTGTGTGTGTGTGTGTGTGTACACACTTGGTATTCTATTTTTCTGGTTTGAGTATGCTGTATTACCCTTTATTTTTTAAATCTTAAGATCTATTGACATAAGTCTTCCAGTTAGTTTTACTTGTTTTTGTAACATGTTACTTACTGAATAAAGAAAACTATTTTCAACTGAGAGACAGAAATCTTTAACTTAAGTTTTTTTCTAAGTTTAGCAACACATTCTTAAAAATAACTTTTAGAAAGGTAATTCTCATACTGCTCATGAGGAAAACTTCCACAATAAAATAGGAATTGCTTTTATATTTAAAGATAAAACATATAAATATTGAACTCGAAATGATGATTTGATTAAGGATAGGCAGGCCCTGGATAGGTTCTATAGGTTTGTTTTTAAGTTGAATTTGTATGTAAGTTGGAACAGGTGCGTTGACCTATTGTCTGTAATAGCCTCCAGGTGAAAGTGATAGTTGTAAGTCACATATTTGTAACTCAGGGACTCCTTGTATTCTACTGAAGACTCATTCTTTACGTGCATTCTCTTACAGTATTTCTGGAAGGCATCTCTTTAAAGCATCCTTTAAAAGCAATCCTTTAAAAGCATTCCTTTTAAAGAGCATTAAGAATGAAGTGACAAAACATGTAGATAATAAAGTTTGAAAAGGACCAACCCTCTGGAGAAGGAGATATCTATTGGAGAATGGAACTGTACTCCAAGCAGGAGTTAAACATCAAAGTTCCAATGATTTTTTCCATTTGGGGCATATATTGAGCTCAAAGGGAAAAAGGAATCCAGGATTCAGAATCAAGTTGTCAGGACCAACCATAATTTTTTTCAATATAAGCAACATTTAAGTTCACATAAAGCCCAAGTATGATTGCTCAATTTAAAGTTCTGGAAAACAAAGTGGCAGTTGACTTTGGAAGGGGTTTGTAGACCTGAGGCAAAGAAAAAGGCTCTTGTCTAAGGGGCTACAGTTGTAGACTTTACCAGAGACTCCTGGGTGCTGAGAAGGCATGTTCATCTAAGACATGAAGTGGCTAATCAGCCTCAGTTATTCCTTATTGGCAAAGAATATCCCTGTAGTATTTTAGAAAGATAGGGGTGTTTGCATAAGGATACTAGATAGTGTCCACAAACCCAAAGAGATCAGTGACTATCTAGATGTTTCTATCTCCTGAAGTAGATAGAATATAATCAAAGTGAAATCAGTGAAAGGAAATCCAGTCCAGTGAAGTCAAAGAAAAAAATATCAAAGACTAAAAATCATGGACTAAAATATCATGGACTAAAATCAAAGAAAGGGTCAGCCACTATTTTGAGTCAACACATAATAATTTTTTATAATTCACATTTGGCAAAACTGGGAATGAACTTGACAACCCACCTTTTTTGGCACATAAAGATTTGTCAATAAATCTGAAGATTTTCAAGCAATTAGATGATTTTTCAGAGTATTAGAACAGAGACAAAAACAAAATAAACTGAGGTTTCTTTTTTTTAACCCAGAGACTATACTGCCACTCAACACTAAACCTTCCCATTGAACTTAGGAAATAAAAGGTAGCATTTTGAAAAACTTTTCAAAATATAAATTAAAAAAGAAAGGATATTATAATTTTCTCTAAAAATACCTACAGTATAATTGGAGAGATTGTATAACAGAAGGCAAAAAATAATATTCTATAAATGTTGTCTAAAACTCTATTTTATACATAATGAACTACGCGTCAACACCATTCCAAAACATTGAGTAGAGAGATTTCTTTTTTTAATTTTTTTCATGGATTAATATGAGGGTACATATGATTAGGTTAGATTGCTTGCATTGGTAGCTAACGTCCAAGTACTGATCTTCACAGGGAAGTGTGCCGTTTACCCATATGTTGTACCCATTAGGTGGAACTTACCAAATCCCTTCTCCCTCTCTCTTCTTGAATTTAAATTTTTCTTTCATGTGAGGACATTGTTGTTATTCTGCAAGTTTAAAATTAGTACTGTGTACATGTAAAGCTTGTTTCCCCATTCTTGCAATATTTTTCTTAGGAGCATGTACTCCAAATTTATCCAAGTTGTAACAGAAGATACAATATCTCCATCTTTTTGTGGCTGAATAGGATTCCATGGTATACATATATCACAATTTATTAATCTTTTCCTGTGTAAAAGGGCACTTGAGTTGTTTCCACAACTTTGCAATTAAGTTAGGCTGCTATAAACATTCAAGTGCAAATGTCCTTATTGTAAAATGCTTTTTGTTTGGGGGAAGAAGTAGATATAGTGATGGAATTGCAGGATCAAATGTTAGGTGTACTTTTACTTCATCAAGAACTCTCCACACTTGTTTCCATACAGGCTGTACTAGTTTGCAGTCCCACAAACAGTGCAGGAGTGTTCCCTTCTCTTTGTAACTACACGAGCATCTGTTGCTTTGGGACCTTGTGATGTGGGCCTCTCACTCGGGTTAAGTTATAGCTCAAAGTGGTTCTGTATTACTAGTTGAAAGAATATATGCATATTTATTTTTGATAGAAGTTACACATTGCCCTTCAAGGAACTTGAACTTGTTTCTAAACCTTCTCACAGTATATGGAAGTGCATGATTTTTAAATATGACTGCCATATTACTTTTATTCTCTAGGACCATGGAGAAACTTGACATTATCCATCAGTGATTCCAAGACACAAGGTTAGAATTGCATTGCAGGAAGAGACAGGTTCATAAAAACAACTCTTTGAATAAATGCAGGTTGAAATGAGGCCAAACAGAAAGTTAATGAGAACTAGAAATAAGCAAGAGAAATAAGTGGGAACTTTGGTGAAGTAACAATTCCTGAGAACTTAAAACATGCAAAATGTCCTGATATTTGTCTTTTTAGGAATCCATTATGACACAATTATTTTATTTTAGAGATCTCAAGCTATTTAAGTGAATTTACAAACATACATATGCATTATTCTAGGTAAAGTATTGCAAGAATGGAAAAATACCACCATGTGCACTCAGTACTAAATTAGATGTGATTGATTAATACTGAACTTCACATATGCAAGTAAAACCCGTCAAAAAGAATAACACGTGGGATGGGGAAAGAAGGGATAGGTAAATTCACTCCTAATGTTGTGCAGTGCACACTATCTGGGTAAGAGGGCACCTTATAACTTTAACTCCATCCATACAATGGATCCATACTTTTCTACTCTATAATATCTGAAATAAAGAAAAAATGGATATAAATTTTGTCACCCAAATTTCTTCCTCCCTACAATCTTTAAATCCCTTAAATGTGAGAGCTCTACTTCTGTTTTCTACCTGTTTTTGTAGAAAAAAACAAAAAATGAGAGTTCATTGTATTGTGACAAAACTCTGAAAGTATCTTTTGTCAGTCTCATTTGTTTTGTGTGTCCTCAATTCAAATGAAAAAGTATGTATTTCCCTTGGAAAGAACGTCCCTAAAGTTCAGAAAGTTGAATATATATGTGCGTAATTTGTATTTAATGATTCAGAGTATTTCTGAAACTCTGCATAAGACATGACTGGGAAGCCCTACAGGTTACAATTTTAAATATTTATTAGCATAAAATATGAATAATGGCAATAATAGATTACCAAACACTATTATAATGACTCAGCATAAAGTATATAAAATTGAAATCTAATGGTTTTTGAAAATATATTTTACCAGAATACAATGGTTTGATTTTTGTTAAATTAATGCTCACCATTTGAATTATTTAATTAAATCACTAAAATGTTATTAAACATATAATAAGTTAAGTTTGCATACAAGTATTGCTAAAATTCTAAAACTTGTAATGATAGCTAGCTTCTGAAATGGTGAATTTTGTAGAATACTCTCAGAAAAGATACTAAAAGGTGATTCTAAATCATTGAATCCTAAATAACCCTATTTTTATAAATCATTCTCTACATCTCTTACGCCCTGAGAAGAGTTTGTCATTGTATTAATAGCCTAATACCTGAGAATGATGTATAAGATTATTTTGGAAATTTCCCTTTTCCAGCTGCCTGATGAGCTGTTAAGATCGTTTTTCTGCAATTGATGTTATATTCAGTACTTGAAGAAGTCGTTGAAATGTTAGTTTCTAGTTATATATTACTATGGTAGTGCTTTCATTTTATCTGCACTTTTATGGGATATATTAAATGTCTGTGGTAGTTCTAGTTCAGTAACTGAAAAATGATCAAGTTTCTCAGAATATACTTTATGATTTTCAAAATCCTACTAATGATAATTCTTGCTTGTCCTTTGATATAGCCGAAATAGTTAAGAGGAATAACTGTTACAAGAACAGATATTTATAATGAATTCCTTTCAAAAGCCTCATTTTTCTTTCACTTATGTCTGATAATAGAAATAAAATGTGGAATTAAAGGTTTAGAGTTTGAAAGTCTAAGAACTTAGATCCATCATATTGAAATGACCATTAATAATATCCATAATTACATAATATAAATACCCAAGAAAGATAAAGAATATAACTTTGAGGCATAACCCCATAAAAGTTGATAACTGTACAGCAAAGGTCACTACACTGAGGAAGAAAGTCATCAGAATGGAGTACGTGATGTCTTAAAAAATTCAGAAGTAATTATTCAATGAATGATCTCCAAAGTGTCACTGTTTTAAGATGAGTGGAAATGATTCTTATGAGTACTTAGCCTTTAAAACAAATATTCTTTTAAATTCTACATAATTATTAAAATCATTTCTCATTGTGCATCTGCAAACAAAATTCCAATTTTCTTCAAATAATTAAGCTCTTATAGTTTCATGTAGGAAATTCATTTTCCTTCCACTATTGAAAAGTGCTTAATTTAATGATTTCAAGGCATATTATTATAGTGAAAATAACTTCATAATTAAACCAAAATAAATGATAGTTAGCAAAATCAAAAACATATTATTTGGCTGGGCTAACCCAGTTTAGATTTTCAAGTTAATTGAATCCATTGGGTCGGTTGATCAGTTTCTACTGAAATAAAAATTCATAGTATTTACATACATGAAGTATGAGTCAAAGCTCTGGATTAAGATGGACAAAGAAATTTATAAAACATAAATGTAAAATTGTTTACAAAATATTAACGTTGGTATTGTCTTTTTCAGTAAGTTGTTGCCTAGGACAGGGAGTTTTGGAATTTTATATTTGTCTTTAGTTAATGACTGATATAAAATCCACTCACATAATATTGACTGTAAAAAATAAAATGAGAGCAGTCTTGACCTAGATTATCTTCGAGCTTTGACTTATGTTTTTCAAGAGCAATTCTCAAGAATGTTATTTACAATAAATATTACTTGCTAGCAGAACTCATCTTCGGCTTCATGTCTGTGAAGTTATTTATTATGTCCATTTTCCAAAAGTAACTAATCATCAGAAGTCCTGGTTGGATATACCAATTACTAGGGCCTACCAAGCAATCATGTTCTCAAGGGGTGTGCCTAGGAATCTATACTTTTTAAAAAATGTCAATAGAGGATTCTGTTCAAGTTTATTAAACATGGCATTAAAAAAACTAACTCCTCTAGTTTTTTAAAATGTACATATAGTTTAAGATGTGAATTCATCAACTTTTCCCTCTAGAATTGTTTCAATTATGGAATTTATAAAATTATGTGGGATATTGACTTTTTAAAATAAATTTTAACAAGTTTATATAAAAGCAAATACATTCTTCTTCTTTTTTTTTTCTTTCAATTTTTGGCCCAGGCTGGCCACAGGTGGCCTCTGCCACCTCTGGCATATGGGGCTGGTACCCTATTCCTTTGAGCCACAGGCACCACACAACAAATATATTATTCTTACATCTGTTAAGGTACTCTCCTGTTCCTTGCTCCACAGTTGACTTCCCCCACCCACTAATCAGGAAGTGATTCATTATATTTATGTATCATATACACCAGTATAATTTAATTCCAATAGTTTTCCATATGTTACTTCCTCTCTTCAGTTATTTCAGCATGTGTACATATACGTGTGTCTGCATCAGTACACACATGCATATAGGTATGTATGTACCTGTTACTCTTTGCCTCCTCCATGAATTTCTTAGATTGTTGCCTATCGTTAGATCATTGCCTATCATTTTCAGTTTCTCTGTGTCTCTTTCTCCCTTCTGGCTAACTCCATTTCTTAAGTTTTAGTTTATTTCACATTTACTGTCTCCATCCCTCATCACCATTCATCAACAGATATTTACTAAACAGCTTCTGTGTGTCAGGCACCTGCAAGGTTTAGGATTCAAAGATGAGTGGAACTCCATAATTTCTGTCAGAAATGAGCTTGCAATTTAAATAATCTTACTGACTTTAACTCTCTATGCATTTTTTTGTTCCTATCTGTTATAAAGTTTGCAGAATTGCAACCTTGGCTAAGCAGAAGCTTTCCAAGGAAAGCACTTATTGCTGGGAATAGATGGCTAAGAATGCCTGGGAGCTAGAACATGGTCTTTGGAGTTGTTCTGCATGCAGCTCTGTGCAGCTCAAGACCTCGAGCAGTCAAAATGTCAGTGTTCCTGTAACTCTGATGCTGATTAACAGTACAATTGAGTTCATATCACACCAATAATACCCACAACTCCTGGGAAGCACTAATGAAACACCCTGTTACATCCTGAAGGCTTTTTTCTTAATATTTTCCATTTTTTGTGCAAAATTTTTAAGTAAGGTTGGCAAGTTCTCACCCAAAGGGGAACAATCCACGGGTAAATGCCACACTGCCTGGATGAAGGAAATAACTACAACTCACCCTTTACCTTTTACAGTGCAAACAATGTATCAGTCAGAGCCAGATCTCTCATTGGCTGTTGCAACAGGAATCAGACCTGAATGAATAGAATAAGAGCGCATTTTACGGATGGTATCAACTTGAGAAGACAAACCCTGATTAACAGCCTCAGGGGCATAGAGTGAGACCGGTTTTGGTGCACTGGATAAGTGGGCAGCCATGCCAGGAGAGATCCCAGAGATAAGTGCTGCCTTGGAAAGCTTCTGCTTAGCCAAGGTTGACAGTTTGGCGTGTCTTTTAAGCGGGCTGAGGAGACATTTGGGCTCCCAAGCCTGTGGAGTCTAAGAAATCAGCAGAGGCCTCTAGTCTCCATCTCATACAGCTAAATCAACGTGATTGTGAGATCAAGCCTCCCAAGCCTGTGGGGTCTGAGAAATCAGCAGAGGCCTCTAGTCTCCATCTCATATAGCTAAATCAACATTGTGATTAACATCTCGTGCCTCAGAAGATCACATGTTGCCTGGACAATGTTCAGTAAGATATATATACTATTTGGTGTTTTGGTTTTGGGGTTTCTGGTTTTTTTTTTTCCTTAATCTCAACTTTTTTTCTTGCCATTTTTCTTTTTTTTAGAGAAATGTAAATTAAAACTACCCTGAGATATCATCTAACCCCAGTGAGAATGGCCTATATGACAAAATCTCAAAACTGCAGATGCTGGCTTTTACACTTTTATACTTACATTAGTTGGTGAGACTGCAAACTAATACAACCTTTTTGGAAGGAAGTATGGAGAAACCTCAAAGAACTCAACCTAGACCTCCCATTTGATCCTGCCATCCCATTACTGGGCATTTATTCAGAAGGAAAAAAAAAACCTTTTATTATAAAGACACTTGTACTAGGCTGTTTATCACAACTCAATTTACAATTGCTAAAATGTGAAAACAGCCTAAATGCTCTTCAACCCAGTAATGGATTGGCAAGTTGTGGTATATGTATACCATGGAATATTATTCAGCCATTTAAAAAATGGAGATTTTGCAGCATTTCTATTAACCTGGATGGAGGTGGAACACATTGTCCTTAGTGAAGCATAACAGGAATGGAGAAATATGAATCCTATGTATTCAACTTTGATATGAAGACAATTAATGACACGGTGGGGTATGAGGGAAGGGGAGACCAGACAGAGGAGGAGGGAGGGAGTGTGGGCAAGGAAAAAAAAAAAGGAAAGAAAATAGTGACTAATTCTCACATAAATTGGATTTAATTTTGACTAAAGCACATTACTTAAACATTAATTTTTTATATTTATTTATTTATTTATTTATTTATTTATTTATTTATAGTTGCAGTTTCTGGCTGGGGCTGGGTTTGAACCTACCACCTCCAGTATATGGGGCTAGTGCCCTACTCCTCTGATCCACAGGTGCCACCCTAAACATTATTTTTTAATTCAACTTGTTAATATGTTGTTTAGGGTAGTGTATCCTCATTTGTAAGTGAAATATGTTTGTAATTTTTCCTTTATGACAATATATTTTTTCAATTTTAATATCAGCTGTATCCAGATGAAGAACAATGATTTTGAAGTATTTCTTCTTTTTCTATTGTCTATAAGATTTGGCATGATCTTTTTTTTGAAATTATCTTTTATTTTTATTTATAAATATTAGTTGTCCACTTTTTAAGACTTTGGAAAAAAATAAGAAGTTAACTGATGACTCCCTATTGAACCTCAGAGTCAAAGCATTCCATAATAGACATAGTCTTATTTCACAGTGTGAATGTTACTTTTTTTGCATCATTATTATTATTATTATTGCTCAATTTAAAAAAAGAAAAATTTTAAGTGAATAATACTTTCAACTACACATATCCATTGTTATTGCTCTTTTTGGCAGCCTGGCTTTTTTTTTTTTTCTTCTCCTTTTCTTTGGTGACATTCATGTTTTCTTATCTTATTTTTAATTATCTTACTTGCTATTGGTAGATAAACCAAAAATATAACATAAGACTCAATAAGATTTTGAAAAGGAACATGGCAATTAAAGTACTTGGCTTTGACTCAAAGACATTTCATCACTTACCTTGAGATTGCCAAAGAATTCTAAATGCAGTCACCCTCACTTTTTCTGGTCTTCATGATGAGAATCACTGGGAAATTTAGCAAAGGTTCTTTTTCAGGTGGTTCAGCCAAGCAGAAGAGTCTCAATTGTATTGTTAATCAGAATGAGTGGAAACAACCAGTTATAAAGAAATTATCCATTTGAGGTAAATGAACTCTTTGAGAATATAATGGTGCCATCTGGTAAATTAGCCCTTCTCCAACTAGCAATACTTCTCTAAAAGGTATATTTCTTTCAAACATTTTATTTCCAGAGACTATTTATTGACCCCTCTGATAACATATTAGGGACAAAGCAATATCAGATACTACTACGTGCTTATATTAGTGGGACCCAAACAGTCTATTTCCTTCCATGGATGTAACTTCATTGTGTAAAAACATCAGCCTCAAGCACATGCTCAGGAAATGGCCACAACTTTTTGTTGGTCACTTCACGAGCAAATTGACTTTTGCTGATGATGTATCCTCAAGATTTACAAATTAATAGTCATTTTCATGCTGATGTCCTGGGCATGATAATAATAGTGAGTTTATGTTCCAATAATTATTTTTCTCAAAACACGTAAAAATAATACCGTCTGGGATTACACAGCATAAATGTTTTGAAACCCTGGATAGTACTAAAATCAAAAGCAGTGCCTGCAACTGAATCTGAAGCTGGAACCGTAACTGAGTTCTGCATCTGGGGGCAGCCAGTGGGGATTTCGAGTTCACTTCCCATAACATAAATGAGGGGAGGAGAGCAATGTGATTGGCACAGAAAATTCTGAATCAGACTGATTAAATTAAATGGCTATTGTGCTCCTTCGTATTAAAAGAGAAAAGAAAAAACAAGCCATTAAACAGTAAGCGATGCTGCCAGTCTTTGCTGACATCAACCAAACTCTAAGACCTTGGAAGTAGGAGGACACAGACACGTCCTCTGGACAGGAAGTGAACCTGCTCTCAGGAGGCTCTGCATCCAGGTCATCCACTTGCTCACGTGGCCTCATCCTTGTAATAAGCTACTGCAAGACCTATTTTGTTTGGTGCCAAGAGTCAGGCAGAAGTCAGGAAAAAAAAAAAGCCTAATTAAGGAGAAAAGACCAGAGAAGGAGAAAAGGAAGGAAAAAGCAATGGTAAAAACTGTCCTGCTTCACTAAATAAGCCTGGAAGCTTACCTTCTAAAATATATCCTTAAATCTACTCCCAAGAAACATAACCATCAAAATCACTAACCAGAATATGAATTTTCCTCAGATGACAGTACTAGTGAACTATCTGAAAAAAAAGTTCAACTGATAAATGAGATATAACTCCAAAAACAAAATAAGAGATTTTTGAAACCAAACAAATGTAAAATCAAGTAATTCCCTTAAGAGGACATAATTATAATTTTCTCTGAAAATGAAATGAATAAAGTAACTTCCTGAACTCAATAGGGGAATTTGGCAAAATGGAAGCAAACACTGACACATGATTCAGAAACTACTGTGGAGAGAAAGAAAAGATTTTTTAAAAAGTAAGGAGCAACTAGGAGACATGGAGAATCCATTCAGAAGGTCCACCATTGCCAAGCATTATGGCTCACACCTGTAATCCTCACACTCTGGGAGGCCCAGATGAGTGGATTACTTCAGTTCAGGAGTTAGAGACCAGCTGAGCAAGAACTGAGACCTAGTCCATACATTAGAAAAACTAGCCAGGAGTAGTGATGAATGCCTTTAGTCTTAGCTATTGGGGAGTCTAAAGCAATTGGATTGCTCAAGCTGGATAGTTGAGGTTGCTGTGAGCTATGATGCCACCAGACTCTACCCAGGGAAACAGGACAAAACTTTATCTTAAAAAAAAAAAAAAGAGAAAAAATGATGCTGTTCTACCATATATCTAAAAGCACTTTCAGAATGAGAGAAGGAAGTAGATTGTAAAAACATGATATCTGAGGATAGACTTGATATGACTTACCTAATTAAAGAATGATAAGTGTCTTCAAACTGAAGGTGTACTTGGAGTTTTTATCAGGATACATTTTAAGCATAGAAATATTGGAGTCAAACTGATGTCTATCCTAAAAATAAACAGTGTTAACTCTCAAAGAGAAAATAGTTAATACCAACATTCATCGTATCAACACAAGACAATGATAAGATTCAATATAGATTTTTGTATTCAGAAAAACTTTTTTCTCTCTCTCTCTTTTTTTAAATTAAATGATAGCTCTGCACATTAATGCAATCACAGGGTACAGTGTGGTGTTCTCATACACAATTTGAAAAATTTTCATCAAACTGGTTAACATAGACTCCATGTCAATTTTCTTAGGTATTGTGTTAAGACGTTTATTCTCTACTTTTAGATTCACTTGTACCCTTGTAAGACAAACCATAAGGTGATCCTTCCAATTACCCTCCCTCCACCCATCCACCTCTCTCTTCCCCTCCCCCACCTCTCCGTATATTCCTAGGCTATGATTAGGTTATAGCTGTCATATGAAAGCTATAAATTAGTTTCATAATAGGGCTGTGTACATTGGATATTTTTTCTTCCATTCCTGTGATACTTTGCTAAGAAGAACATTTTCCCAGAAAATCTTACATCCAAGTAGAGGAGGAAATATAAACATTTTGAAGCACACAAACATAAAGACCTTACCACATGGAGATCTACATTGAATGGAACCGCTACAACCAGAACACAGCTACTGAAATGTGCATTTAAATAACAAGAACAATTTAAAAAGCAATAGAATGGTGTAAGAACAGTCAGAGGCACAGGATTTGGGAAAAATAATTTAATAATCATTTGTAGGAAAAAGTGCTGATGTGTCTCTGTTTGCATTTTAATGGAAGGATTATACAAAAAAACTGAACAAAAGTATACTATCAGAACATAGTAAAAATTAGCAAGAACTCTTATACCGAGGAATATACAAGTAATACTTACAAACTTGCACAGAAATATTTAGAAAAATGCTACAGATAATATTAAATTTAATAGTTTTAAAATATTACTCTACTTAGGAGTAAATAGTAGAGATACTATCCACTACTCCAACCAATCAGAGGAAATAATAGGGACTATATAAAGCTTAATATGACAAAAGATAGAGGATAGTGACCAAAACGAACAAGCAATGAAAAATGATGGTAAATTCAAAGTCAGATAATAGAAATAATGAAAAAGTCAGTATGATAATATCTCCACGTTTTGTGATTCCTTTACTATGAGAAGAGCTCAGTTACAAACATACCTCTTTCTTCCTTTTACTAAGTCATCCTCATTTTCTTTCACTTATTCACAAATAATTGTGTATGCTTGACTCAGTTTTTCTGATAATTTTTTGAGGCTATCCCAGCTATTAAGACTAGGCCACCTCCGGGCGACACTGTGATGCCCAGGTGAGTTGTACATAATTCTAGGGCTCAATGTGCAGACATTCAGGTTGGTTCTCTCACCTACACTGTGTCTTCAGTATTAGGTTTATCAGTTGGAAAGTTTGTATTTTGCATCATTTTTTTTCTCACTTCTGTGCCACTGAAGGGAAAAGGAAAAACATTCATCAAGATTCTTCAGACTCCGTCAATAAGCACAAATCAAATTCACCAATTATTGGAAAGATTGTGATATTAGATTTTTTTAAAGTCTAGTTATGGGCTGCATAAAAATAAAACTTAAGGAGAACCCCCAAAAGATATTAAAAATGAAAAGAATAAAATAGGCTTAGGCATCCCCTGTAAATGTTAGTATTTTTTGAGTTTGACCTGTACTTGCTGTCATGGACTATGCCTCTTTCTGGCCCTTGGTCACTGAATATTTACTGTGTGTTACACACTGTTTTGTTCACTTTTTATACACCATTATTAACCTGGCTAAGGAAGTAAAATTTACAAATTAAAAATATACTTCTAAATTGTTGGTAGATACATATAGAAATTCTAGTATAAATGTGAAAGCTAAGCATTCCACTCAAGAAATTTGTAAAATAATAATAAATAAATCTTGTTCAAATGAAAGAAAATCATTAAGAGCAGAAAGTTATAAAATAAGCAAAATCACAAGTTGAGTTTTTTAAAAAGCTACATAAAGTAGACAACTATTTACCAAGATTCATATTTAAAGAAGGTATAAGACACTAATTTCAAAATTAAAAACAAAAATGTGAACTAACCAAAGGACATTAGATTTTTAAGTACAACAACACACTGATTAATTCTAGATGAATTTTCTTCTTTCTTCAGAAGAAAATATACACTGTTATTTTTTTAAAAAAAGTATAGCAAAGTATTACTTCAAAGTAATCCCATACACACATTCCAAAAAGAAAATATTGGTCAAATTAACTAAATTTATAATTTACAATTCTGCATAACAAGACAAAATCATAATAAAAATATTGTATATTTGCAACACTCAAAACTGACTACACAGCATCTAGAATAAGCTGAACGATACTAATAATCAAAAAGATAGTGATAACACAAGAAAATAATGGGGAAGGGATAGAAATAGGCAATTCACACATCAAGAAACCATTTTATTATATAGATAGCATTTCATAACTATCATAAAGATAAAAATTGAAATATCCATATAAATAGTTTGGAAAATACAGAAAATAGGAAACACCATTTTAACAAATCAGGAGAGCAATTTGGCAATACTGTAAAGAGGTTCACATCTTATGAATCAGAAATTCTCATTCTAAGGATCACTTTTAGATATGTGTCAAAGATTCTCTTTACTATATAAAATAACATACATACCTGTGATTATTTTTAATAGCAATAAATTAGAATGTGGAATTGTTCTTCCTACAATGGAATTCTGTATAGTAGATAGGTAAAACGAATGAATTATCAACATGGCGATAACTAAAAAATGTAATATTCTACCCCCAAATGTGGAAGGTTATGGTCATATGGAAATCTGGCGGACTACTTTATTGTTTGCAGTCATTCTTTTCTCTGAAAGAAGATCATATAGCCCCAAACACTGATTTTGGATTTGCCGTATGAGATGCTTTAACCAACAAATATGAGCAGATGCTTGGTATGACATGTCCAAACAGATGTTCTAAGGAGTCTAGCAAGTTTCTACCAACTTCTTGCTCTGCTTTTCCTGACTCCAGATATAAACCCTGGTTAGGACTGTCCTTTCTTTCTGTGTTCTGGACGGAAAAAGCCCTGGCTCAGAGCTTTCGCTGACCTGCCGCTAACTGTGCCTAAAATAACAGAGAAATAAATTTCTTTCTTTGTAAGCCCCTGAGATTTGAGATTCTTTTCCTCTTCCTCCTCCTCTTCTTGCTTTTCTTCCTCTTGTTGGTAGCACAACTAGATACAGCAAAATAGAGAATCAATTTATATGAATTAAAATATTTGGAAAATAATTCATATTTTAGGCATATAAACATATAGTACTTTTGTTTATAAATTGGCAATTGTGAATACTGGTGAATGGAGAGATTCTTTCAATTGTGGAGGAGCACCAAGCATGTCACAAGATCTCAATTGTATAATGCAAAAATAAACAAATAATGCACATACATTTAAAGATTCAATAAAATAGTGAAATAGACATGATTGCTGTGTATTCCCTATTTTTGTCTTGTATATATATATATATATACATATATATATAATTTTATATATAATATATATAATTTATATATATATATAAATTATATATATATATATATAAAAATTTTTTTGACGGCGAGAACTATATGTCTGTCATTGAAATATCAGGCTCAGAAAGTAGATAAAGGAGTATTTGGGAATATACAGTAACCAGAGCATCAGCTCCAGAATTAGAACTGGATTCATCTACAGGGGCCACCATTTATTTATGTTCCCTGTGATTCTTAGTTTCTTCATGTAAACATTAGGACAGAGATTTGAGTTGGAGTTGTTCTAATGTCTAAAAGGAACATTTCTCTTCAGTGCCTGAATATATAATAGTTTTAAGTGCTAAAGTTACATTAATTTTTACTCTATCTGAAATATTGTATTCTACTATTAGTTCAATTCTACTTTGGGGAAAAGATGTAGCTTAGAAGATATTTCAGTTTAATATTAAGTCAAGCAGCCATAGAGAGGATTTATGAGAATTATTTCAGCTTTGCAATAAAAGTCTGACTCACTGTTTTAAAAAAATATTATCTTGCTAATATAATTTCTTATTTTTTTAGGAGAGGTTGGAAAGGTTTTTCTGTAAGGGGTCAGATAGTAAATATTTTCAGCTATCTAGGCCAACTGGCCTCTGTTGCAATAACTAGCTCTGCTGTCGCAATGCAGAAGGATCTTGAATGAATGGGCATGGTTCTGCTCAAGAATAATGGACCCTGAAATTTAAATTTTATGTAATTTTCATTTGTTACAAAATATATTTCTTTTCTTCTTTTTTTTTCTCTTCTACTATTGACACAAGAAACATTCATAGACCTCAGGTCATATAAAAATAGGTATTGAGCTGCATCTGACACACAGGTGGTAGTTGGCTACTCCCTATTATTTGCATTGGCACTAAGGTTTGAGGGTTGAGGGCTGATGTAACTATGTATGTAATATGTTACAATTTTAATTATTTGGTTCTTGGGAAGAGCTTTCTGTATGTACATTTGTGCACATACAGAGATGATATCATAGAGATCCTGTGCTTTAGTTTACATTATTTCTTTTGCAGATGTCTGGACACTACTTTGATGCTCTATGTTATGTTAGGTAATCTTTATAACGATAATGCCCCTCATCAAAGTCACATTTGAGGCTACTTACTTTTAAATGTCAAAGTCTATTTTAAAATCTCATTGAATAATTTAATTGTTTTTGGATTGTCTGCTTTTAACCTGCTGAGCTTTAGTGTTTCCCTTCCTGGAACACTTGAGTTTTCTTTCCTGATAATTATCCACCTTTGTTTCATTGTTCTGATACAGATTTTACTAAAGTGGAAAATTTTAAACAAAGTTTCCTAATATTCTGTCCAGTATGTAATGATTTTTCTTCAGCTAATGATTTCTGAGTCTTTATTCCTTTTTTTTTTTTTAACCTAAGAGTCTTTGCTAAGCTTTGCCTTAGAAGTTAGTGCTGTAGAGGAGCATATTTTTATATGTAGGTAACAATTTTATTTCATTTCTAATATGTGAAATTTTTATGTGGAAAATATAACATTATAATGTAAAAATTAAGCAGCAGAAGTTTTCTGTGAAAATTTTGCATTCTTCTAAATCATTAATAATTTTATTTCCTCTATTTGTTGTTGATTTTATATGTTGGTTGCATTTTTTCATGGAAATTAATATTTCTCTAAAAATACTTTGTAACTTTATAGTCCTACTTTTCAGTTTGTCATTTTTCTTATAAAGAACCTCTGCATTTCTACAGTCAGTAAAAGTCCATCTTTTTCTCATTAATTCTACTTTGCTTTTAGAATGCAGATTTAGCACTCTTACAGTGTTAGGTACAAAGACTCATTAGCAAACTATGAGCCTCAAATGAAACTATATATAAATTTAAGAGATATCTGACAGGTACTAGCAATTTATTAGTTTGTCTTTGTATTTATTTTTAGTAATAGTAACTATATAAAATGTTTTGTTAACTTCCTGAAAGTTCAAGGAAAGTCAAATAAAACCTTAATGTTTACATCAATCATTTTTAATCAGCCATCTCTTTCCTTCTTTAATTTCCTAAATGTTTCAGTAAATTTTCAATAGTCAAACTTTAAGAAGATACACTAAATGTAGGATGCATCTAGGATATTATAGATTTTTTGGTATTTACAATATAATCAAAGAAATGGCTGGCAAAGTGTGGCCCATAGACACCTAGGAGTCCTAGAGACCTTTTTCCTTTTTAAGGAATCTGTGATATCAAAACTATTTTCATACCTGGCTCACACCTGTAACTATTTTCATAGTGGCTCACACCTGTCTGTAATCCTCACACTTTGGGAGGCTGAGGCGGGTGGCTTGCCTGAGCTCAGTAGTTCGAGATCAGCCTGAGCAAAAGCAAGGCTTGCCTCTCTTAAAAATAGAAAAACTATCTGGCTTGGTGGCAGACACCTGTAGTCCTAGCGACCTAGGAGTCTGAGTCAAGAGGATTGCTGGAACCCAGGAGTTTGAGGTTGCTGTGAGTTACTCTACCCAGGGAACAGAGTAAGACTTTGTCTCAGAAAAAATTATTTTCATAATGATACCATACTAAAAAATGTGCTCTTTTTTCTTTGTTGGCATTTGCACAGATACTGAACATACCATGAGTGATAAAACTGTTGTCCTTTTGGTATGGAACACTGCAGTGGCAGCATACTCTACTAGTAGTTTTTGTACTACTCACTTTCATATAAGTAAAACCTAAAACAAAATGTGAGTTTTAACAATGATTCTCAAGGAATCAATAAAAATACTAATTTATTATGTCTTGACCGTTGAGTCTATGGCCTTTTATTATTCTTTATGTCAAAATGGGATGTATACATAATGTCCTATGAATTGCTTCATTGCTTAAGTTTGCACTATGGCGGCTGCAGCAGTGTGCTGAAAACAGCATGCGCTAGGCCCATAAGCAGATGGTACAGATCTCTTCCTTTACATTTGTAGACATGACTCTGGTGACTGGAAACCAACCATGGTGGGAGAATTTACACCACAGCAATTGGCAAATGCTATAAATTATACTCATTATTAAAGTTGTCATGAAACAGACTGACCACACCTATGATTACCTGTATAGAGTAATTGAAATACTGACAGTTTCCTGGCAGTATTATAGAATAGTACATCTACTTTAAAATACTGTTTGACAGTTTATAAAAAGTAAATATATATTTATTCTATGACACAGCAATAGCATTCATAGATTTTCCTCCAAGAGGAATGCATGAAAACTTCCACAGAAAGTCTTGTTCAAGAATGTTTAAATCAGCTTTGTCTATGATCACCAAAACTACAAACACTATATTTGTATATAGTTAAGAGAGTATACTTTGGTCTATTTATATACTTTTTAATACTACTAAGTAATAAAATAATGTATACTTTTGATATACTCAAAAAGTAAAGTTTCAAAAGTAACAGTGACTAGATAGCATGATTTCATTTACACAGAGATCAGAAACAGGCAAAACTAATCTCCAGTGATAGAAACAGAGCAGCTGATGCCTGTGAATGAGAGGGTAGCCACCTTCAGTCAGGGTCCTAGTTTTGCCTGCTCCTTTTGTTCCACAATTACATAGAATTTTATTTGAAGGGAGGATTTCACAGCTAATAAAATTTTGAAAGCCATTATAATATGCTATCAAAATATTGTGAGTAGATATATATAACAAAAATAGAGTTCCAGGTTGAGACCAGAATAGTAAAGCTTCTGTCTTAAAGCCAGAAATTACAGTTTCCTTAATCTCCAAGGAAATTGGGATGCACAACATGCCAGGTAACCTAGCTACTGTTGAACATTAAGAATGCAATGTACAATTTAAAAAAAATGATAACTGATTGTGTTTATTTGGCGTAGGCAAGAATAGCTTAAAGATAGGGGATGATAATTTGAAAGAACATTTAAAAAATACACATAGCTAATTACACCATCTTTTATTTCCCCATCATTGCCAGTAACCACTTACTTGAGCAGGGCACCTGATTAGAATAGTAAAAGCACTGCTCCTGAATAGACTGAATGCCAGCAGACTGTGTTTAATCTGATATTTTCACAGATATTTATGCATAAGAACCAATCCTAGACATGCCACTTTAGAAATACTGTAATGTGATTTATTCTCTCTTATGTGTTAAAATTCAACATACATTTTACAACTGCATGTATACCTAGCTAAACTTGACAGAGATTTTTACCACCATTCTTTTTTGTTAGGTTATTTTGCCCTGAATTTAGATGTTAATTTTTTCTTTCATTCCTTTGCTTCGTGCTTTAATGAAAGCCATGCATCACTGCATTAAGTGAAGTAAGGCACTGGGTAAAATAGAACATTGCTATTAACCTCTGACATTAGCGTGTAGGGAGGTAGAAACAAGTTTAATAACTCAGAGATAAAATACTCATAACATAATTACCTATGCCTGCTTTACTGGCACATTAACATAGGGTAATAAATTTGAGTCTATTTTCAAGAAGAAATGAAATCATCATCAATAATCAATTGTATCCATGTTATGGTTTGTGAAGTGATTGGTTTTTTTAATATGGGGTCATAATCTGATGTTTAACTTTTGTAAAATGTTGCAGTGTTTCATTTCATCGCTGTATGAAGTACATTTGTGTTTCATATTTCTAAAAATGTTCTGCCCAGTACAGCATCCACTTTAGAATATACAAAATTAAATTAAGTATCTAGCTTTTAAAAATGTCTTTAGTTTTCCCTTTATCCCCATAGTTCAATTGACTGTATCTCCTTTGGTTATTGTTTCTCTGTAAAGAATTTAAGGATATTAAGTACATATTAATTCAAATAAGGTAAAATATCACTCACTACCATTGATGTTTAACTTTATTTATGACAGCTAAACTTGAGTTCTGTAAGGAATACTGGAACCCTCCAGGAAAAATATTTGAGGACTCCAAAATATATTTTCTCTATCTCACATTTTGAATATGTTATATTTCTAAAAGAATTATAGGAAATCAGAGGGGTTAGTCCTAAATAAAATCAGGTATTGGACCTAATGACACTTATAATGCAAATTTATATTTATACACAAATCTCTACTTGGGCCCTACTATATAAACAGTTAGAACTATGTCCCTGAAGCTATAAGAACTGAAAATATATATTTTTGAGCCATAGCATGGAGATGCTATAAACTGGCATGGATCAAAAAAAAAAAAAAAGCCTCATCAAAACATTCTCATTCTCTCAAAGCCCTATATTTTAGCATTTTAAAATTATTACATACTATTTACAGACATAGTAAACAAAACGTATACAGCAATGAATCACACATCTGAGTAGTTATTCCATCAGTTGAAGTTGCCAACAACTTGTTATGCTCTGCCTCATTCACAGGGCCTGTCAATGTGTTTGAGGAACAATTTAACACAGGTGTAATTCATTACAAAAAAATGTGTTTTCTTGATGGAAATAATAATGGACCTTAACAAAATATATAACACATTTAGAAAATGTATTATGTGTTTCTTTAAGAAAGATGATGAGATTTAATATAATGTGAGAGAGCTTCCCCATGGCCAGAAATTAATTTACAAACCCATTCCAGAAATCTTATAAAAAATAAGCATATCTGAGGCCAAAGAAACCGTAGTGAAACAAAATCCATCATAGAAACGTTGCTGACCTCCGTGCCCATTAGCTTTGCTTACCCATGAGGGTAACTGACTCTCACAAAGCCTGTTAGATTTAAGTGCAAGGTAGATTGAAAAATTGGTTTTAGCTGTTTTATATTATTATGGCCCAAAGGTGAAAGCAGGTTTCAAAACTGTGCTTGTCGTTTTGAAGTATGGATGCCACAGGAAAGAGAGAGTACACGGAAAGAAAAGAAAACAAATTTCGTTAGGTCAGGAATTCCACTGATAAATCACAAAAGGGGCAAAAGTCACATTGTAAAATCGTGGAAGAGTCATGAAAAGCAAACCTCTTCCAAGTTCATGCTAGAAAAGCTAAAATGCATTTCAGGGGAACTTGGCAGTGATTTGAAAAAATCCCCAAATGGCAAAGGTGTTAGGTAATTTCAGTGGTGTTATTTAAACCCTGTGCTTAGAAAATGTTATCAAAGATGAAAATTAATAAGGCAAACGACCTTTTCTTGTTCCTAGTTTTTTAATACTTTTTATAATCCTGTTAAACAGAAAGCTGTGTAGGTGGTCCTGCCATGAATTAGAAAAACAGATGAGATTATGTGAAATAAACCTTTCTAAATCAACAAGTGACATCAAAGTTAATTAAAATCCTGGGAATAGAATAGCCTATCAAAAACTCCAGTAAATTTTAATGAGCTGATGATAGATTTGTTAGTGGTAGAATTTGCTCAATTAATTTAAAGAAGGAAAATGAGAACAAAGATAATGTCCTATTTCAAACGTACTTAGAGGGTTTATTTATCAAACATATGGCTTCAGAAATAACTTTTCATAAATTTAGTGGAACTTTTGAGTTTAAAGGAGCATAACCTATGCAAACTTTATTATTATTATTTTTTTCACCATCTGGGTTCTGAATTTTAACGATGTATATTCATGGGATTATGTAACCAAAGCTTCCAATTGTTTACTCCAAGCAACACTGTAGTCTGGACTTAATGGTGTGCAGTACTTGTAGCTTTCTTTTAATATTTATTACCTTTAGTATTATAATAAAGGATTCCATAGTTATGGTTAAAGGTTAGCAGTTTGTTTAGGAACACCTTATGTCCCAGTTCATATGCAATCCCAAAGAGTGACGCAATATAATCTTTCCTTGAATGCTGGCAATAATGATCATCTAAGAATTTCAGACTTGTTTTATACTTGAAATGACTTCATGTTATCATAACATGATAAAGCTATTAGATTAACATATATTCCTATAGATAAACCTTCTTTAATAAAACAACATTTCTATATTTCATCTTTTTGGAATTTATCACCAGAAAGTAGTTCCCCTGGATGTACACATTTAAAAGAACAGTTAATTTTTGAAGCATATATGGTTTAGAAAAACCAACTTCCCACACTGTTGAAAAACCATGTATAATATTTGGCTCCCCCCCCAATTTAACCATCAATATCCTACTGTTGACTGGAAGCCTCACTAATAACATAAATAACAGTAAATTAGCACCTATTTCATGTTACATATAATAATATATACTGTTTTCTTATAATAAATTTAGCAAAAGAAAATAAAATGTGAAGACATCATAAGGAAGAGAAAGTATATTTATTAAGTGGAAGCAGATCATGCTAAATGTCTTTCTCCTCCTCCCCCCATCTTCACACTGAGTAGGCTCAGGAGGAAGAAGAAGGCACATTGGTCTTGCTTTCTCAGGGCACCAGAGGTGAAAGAGGTGGAAGGGGAGGCAGGAGAGGCTGGTAGGTACACTGGGGTAACTTTTACTTTACAAAAATCCACATGAAGTGAAACCATACAGCTCAAGCCCATGTTGCTGAAGCGTCAACTGTAATAATTATTTTTTAAAAGTAGTTTTCCTACATTTGCACTGAGATGTTATTAGTTTAATTTCCATATTGTGGTACATTTTATTGTAATAAGTTTGCACATAAAAAAATTATGATCACCTCAAATATCTAAACTAAATTATGTTCACATTGCATGGTGATGAGATATAGAATGTAAGCCTGTCAGGCTATACTGCACGAATAGTGTATATCTGCACAATTTAGAATATGTAATGTTCTTTCTCCCACTATTCAGTGTAGTACAAGTCTAATTAAAATTTGAATTGAGCATTGTGTCCATGGGTAAGTGTGGCTCTATGAGAGTCTTAAAAAAATAAGAATTCAGATGTTTAAGATCACCTTATTGGTACTACTTTCCCCCCCTCATTGGAGAAAGTTCAGGTTCTAGCCATGCACTCAATGAGACAGTGACATCTCCACTCTTCAATCTTCTGATCTCTTGACTTGTTTCCATACAGTATGCTAACATGTCTGAAATTGACCTCAACAGCCATACCACCCACCAGGTCCTCCTGCAGTTTCTCTGTCTCAATTAATGCCCACTTCATTTTATCATTTGTTTGGGTGAAAAATTTAGGATGATTCTGGACAATAGATTTATTAGTGGTAGAATTCAACATCAGTCTCTTAACAAATTATTTTAGTTCAACCTTCAGTACATACTCAGAATTTGGCCATTTTCCTCCACTCTCCCCCTAACACTCTGGTCCATCTTCTCTAACACAGATAATTATGTGCAATAGCTTCCTTACTAGTTTTTCTGATTATGTCCTAGTCCCAAAACAGCTCTCTCTACTCAAAATAGTCATTGTCATACTCAACATAAATACCACAGTGACTTTGTCAAAACAAACATTTGACTCTTCAAAAAACTCTATTAGGGTTTTCCATCTTATTAAGGGAGAATGAGAAACTAACCTCCTTGTTATCTTAGATGAGTTAGCCAGAGTCAGTTTTCCGTCTCTGTGTCCATGTCTTCCCACCCACTTCCTCATCTCCCTTAGCTCTTTCCTTAATTATTTTAGACACAATTTTTGCCACTTGCTGCTCATTCTTTTTCTGGAATGTTCTTTCCTTAGGCATCCCTCACTTACTTCAGATACCATATCTGTAATTTAGCTCCTTTCTCTTCTGTACCTTACTTCCCTGCCATATTTATTATCATAAAACTTAACAATATAATTTAACCATATAATATTTAACATTATAATTATAAGAAATAGTAATATGTAAACTAGTAGAATTATGATGATAACATTATAATTATACATGATTAGCTATGATAGATTGTGACAGACTGGGGAGCAAGATGATGACGACTCATGTGGAAGTACTGAGTTTCCTTCCTTTAAAGGTGTCTGAAGAGCTAAGACATCTGCAGTACAAAAAAGGTTGAGTATGACCTGTTTCAGGACGGGGCATGGCTAGTAAACATCTCCTGGCTAAGTAGACTTATACAAGGTTCATGTGAATTACAGAATGAAGAAATTGATAAAGAAAGCCACGGATGTTAAATAATGGCTTTCAGTAGTTTTGGTAATTGCTGATACTGGCTACCCACCTCAAAACAGGACTTTGAAAATGCTAACAACTCTTCCTCTAATTCCACTACTAGCACAGTCATAAGTGGTGCATGAGATACTCTGTCAGTCCAGTGATTTAGCATGTGTCATATTATTGTACCACACAGTGTAGATATAATATAGGGTTTATGAATAAGGGGAACTTATAAGCCGAGTTCTTGCTGTCTCTCAAACGTTTATCATTCCACAACACAGGCTACTTGACCAAATTTCCAGCAGACAGGGGACTACCAGAGCTTGCAGGCTGGACATAAAACCATAGGAAGAAAAAACCACTCCACACTACATATCTCCTGGGGCCATTAAGAGCCACTGAGAGCTCATTAATCATATGAGGTCTGACAGTTAGGCTTGCTGAACTTTTCACCATGTGCTTACGTTGGCAGCACTGTACAAACAGCTCAGTAAGGTTGCATAATGTTGGCATATCAGAGTCTCCCAGCTGTGTTTGTATGGATGAGTGGTTGTGTCTTGCTAAATGGCATTCATTATTATTTATGTGTGTTTTTGTGTGCCGTCACCAGGATGTTGAAGCTCAAATTAGAGCAACAAACAAACATTAAATTTCTTGTTAAACATAGCAAGTGGAAGTGAAATCAGGGACGTATTACTCCAAGTTAATGAGGATAGTGCCAGGAAGACAATGAAAGTGTACAAATGGATTAAACATTTTTCTGAGGGGAGAGAAAACATCGCTGATGAGGATAGATCAAGGTGGCCAGTAAGGAGCAGAATTGATGAAAACATTGTACAAAATTCATTGAATTGTTCGTCAAAATCATGGGCTGACTGTGAGAAACATAGCAGACCAAGTAACCATGGATAACGAAACAGTAAGGAAAATCTTAACTAAAAATCTTGACATGAGAAAAGTATGGCTCTTGCATCATAACAATGCACCAGGTCACGTGACACTCCCTGTTAGGAAGGTGTTTTTTTTTTTTTTTTTTTTTTGGCCAGTAAACAAATAACTGTTTTGGAACACCTTCCCGCACACCTGATCTGGTCACTAATAACTTTTTCTTTATGTGAAGATTAAGGAAATATCAAAAGGAAGAAAATTTGATGACATTCAGGACATCAGGGGAAATATGACAATAGCTCTGATGGTCATTCCAGGAAAAGAGTTCCGAAATTGGACTAGGCACTAGAGTCAGTGCATAGCTTCCCAAGAGGAGTACCTCAAAGGTGACCATAGTGATATTTAGCAATGAGGTATGTAGCACTTTTTCTAGGATGGGTTCCTGAACTTAATCCTCAGACCCTATAAATATTTCCATCAGTTCTGATTGATTCTAGGTCAGAGTGGATTGTGTACCAGTGTCCAGGACTAGTTAGTTGTGTAAGGATATTTGGTTGGTTGATGGAATCTTTAAAAGAGAATGATTCTGCTAGGTCTGTCTGAATGTTCCCAATGTCAAGAATGAGTACCTGTATCCAGGGGAGCTGATGAGGGAGTGATCACATATACAAAGCAAATGCACAGTATATTATAGGAAACAGAAGCTATACAAAAGGATAGTGAAGAAGAAAGCTACACAAAGTGAGACAAAATGAAAAAAATGACCTATAGTGGCAGCACCCATAGCTCAGTGGGTAGGTGCCAGTTACATATACTGAGGCTGGTGGTTCAAACCCAGCCTGGGCCAGCTAAAACAACAATGACAACTGCAACAACAACACAAAAATAGCTGGGCATTATGGTGGGTGCCTTTAGTCCCAGCTGCTTGGGAGGCTGAGACAGGAGAGTTGCTTGAGCCCAGGAGTTTGAGGTTGTTGTGAGCTGTGATGCCACAGCATTCTATTCAGGGTAACAGCTTGAGACTGTGTCTCAAAAAAGAAAAAAAAATGACCTAGAGAAAAAGAACAGGTCGGTCTTACCAAGAGTGGGGAAAGACCCTGAAATCTGTGTCCCATTTTCCCCTAGCTGGATTAGTTGTTGTTTCCTGTCTTTGGGGTGATTGACAGGTTGGGGTTATATATGTATAACAGGTTACATAACAGGTTGGTTATACCACAGTTTTTATTTCTAAGCATATGTCTTTCCCAGAATCCTTCACAAAAGCTCCACCTATGCTATGCTAATAAATGGTAATGAGCCCCAGATCAGTTAACGGTCACTAGGAACTCCTTACTGTGTATTTTCCCACAGGGAATAGATTCCAGCTGCAATTTGGTTCCTAGCTGCAATTTGGTTCCCACTTTCCATCCTTACCCATTTCCTTACCACCTGTTTACCTCTGCCAGACCTAAGAATTCACTCTGTTCCTCCTCCATCCACCAGTGCTGAGCATATTCACATCCTGCCAACCGAAATGTTTTACCTCCTATTGAAGATAGGAGAAAGATTGATTGCCAATCTATTTTCTAAAATTACAAGTTTTGTTTTGTCTGTCTTTCTTTCTTTCTTTCTTTCTTTCTTTCTTTCTTTCTTTCTTTCATTCTTATTTTTTGAGTAATACAGAAGATGCCATGTTGTCATCATATGTATACAGCCTGTGGGCTGGGAGGAAAGAGGACCTTCTGTGATTAAGTCAGTATCTAAGTCCAGGTATTTTTGAAGTGTGCATCCTTTTAGTTCAATGTAGGTACTCCATAAACTATTTATTCATCCTCAGATGGCAGAACAGGAACAGATAAGGAAGAGTACACTACTCAGAAAAGGGAGGGAGATTTATTTTCTTTCTCATAATCTAATGTAAAGAGGTAGATGAAAAGATTTCTTTAAAGGTATGCAGTATCCATGAAAAGAAGGTCTTTTTATTTTCTATCTTTCCTTTGAAGAGAATGCAATGAGCTACATTCCCTTCCCAAAGTAAAAGATGGACAGTACGAAGAGAATAATTTGTTAAAAGTGTGGCAATGCCTGCATTGGTTCCTCACCCCCCAATAAGTCAGAGACTGAGTATCAGAGCAAATGTGAGAAGATCAGCCAATGGATGGTCTTTATATCCTCATTTTCCTTACTGTTTGGTACCCCCAGGATAAATGAGTTTTCAAAGAAGCAACAGCTATTTAGGAAAATAGTAGAGCTTGACCTGTTATTGATGCCATTTCATGGTTTTACTCAAATGAATTGAGATTTCTCAGTAAACCATTTATACAGTTTAAGTTTTATATGAACTGATAGAACACCAAGAAGGCCCAAAATTTTCTGTTATTGTCCAATGGATCTTTATATTTATTTTGAAAATTGTTAGACAAGAAGGTGTTCAATACAATATACTTAGTTGCATAAAATCACCCAAGGTTTTTATTTGATGACTAAATAGAAGGTATGCTCGTATCTGCCAAAAAAATATACATGTGAAATAGCAAATCCGTTAGGTTCTTATTGTCAATTCTATTGTCAATATAACTCGAATAATAGTCAGTTTGAACTAAAATATCTCTCTCTAGAATTTTTAATTGAGCAAAATGTTTCTGACTGTATTTAAAAGGCTTCATTCAAAAGCGAAGTTCCATTGCCAATAACATTTTTCACTTTGAAAACAAAAGACTGAGTTTCACAAAAGAACAATAAGCAAAGTCACAACTTATAAATGTAAACATTAGAGTCAATTTGGCCTGTTTATGTTATATATATTATCAGCTGCTTAGCATTTCCATCCTATGTATTTACAGGAAAATAAGAAAGGCATACGCATTTGTAAGTGTAAAAGACAGTCCAATTTTCTGCCTAAAAATAACCTGATGAGCAAAACTGAAGATCATACTTGGGGAAAATTTCTTCTTTCTTGAGATTTTGGAAAAACCTCAATGTCAAGAAAAGTGATTTACTAGAACATGCTAATTACATGGTATTTTTTATTATTTCATTTTCTAATTCTTAAATTTGACTTAATGTATTTATTTAATATTTATTATTTGTAGAAAAACTTGAAAATCCATGAGAGAAAATGATAATAAAGACTTCTTTTGCATCATAGCAAATAATGATAGGATGCATATATGTTTTTTCATAGTGGAAGAGGCAAAATTTGTTAAAATATTTAATGTGTAAATAATCTATAATGCAGACAGATGGTTAAATATAATTATCTATTAATTTATGATGGATTAACTGATTATAAAATGCTTGCATTAAATAATCTCATTTCACAATCATTCTTATCAGGAATTTACAATGTTTCTACATTTTTTTCTTTATGTCATGAGCATGTGTTTCCATAAATTTTATTTATATACCTAAGTTTTTCTTTTGAAATATAATAAAAGTGTAACTACAGAGTGAAAGTGTTTTTAATTTTTTAAATTTTCTGATTTATAGCAGCTGAGCACCTTCCTAATAAATTATAATTTACATTTGCCTGAGTAGCAAAGTTTATCATTTTCTGTATTGAAAGATAATGTTATCTTCTAGCATTGAGAAGTGGTATAAATTTAAATGTTATTGGTGTTATAAATTGCAGTTCCCTGTTTCTTAATTAGATTGAATTCCTTTAATTTCTTGTTAATTTGGTTTTTGTGAAATTATCACTTCATATTTTTGTTAGGGATTTGTATTTTTATCATATTTAACATATTTTTCCAACTTTACCTTTGCAATTATGTTATTATTGGATTTTTTCACATACAGAAGCACTTTATTTTATTTTATTGTATTTTTTATTGAATGGTAACTATGTACATTAATGCACTTCTGGGGCACAGTGTGGTGTTTTCACATGCAATCCAAAACACTTCCATTAAACTGGTTAACATAGCCTTCATGTCATTTTCTTAGTTATTATTTTAAAACTTTCTACTCTTAGAAAGAGTCACTTGTACCCTTGTTAGATAAACCTCAGAAGTGATACCTCTAATCCCTCTCCCTCCACCCATTCCTCTCTTCCCTCTTACTCCTCCTCCCCATATTCTTAGGCTGTTATTAGGTTATAGCTTTCATATAAATGGTATAAATTAGTTTCATAATAGGGGTGTGTACACTGGATACTTTTTCTTCCATTCTTGTGATACTTTGCTAAGAAGAACATTTTCCAGCTCCATCCATGTGAACATGAAGGACGTAAAGTCTCTATTTTTCTTTATGGCTGCATAGTATTCCATGGTGTACATATACCACAGTTTGATGATCCATTCATGGATCGATGGGCACTTGGGCTTCTTCAATGACCTGGCAATTATGAATTTGGCTGCAATAAACATTCTGGTAAAATATATTTGTTGTAATGTGATTTTTGGTCATCAGGGATTATACCTAACAAAGGAATTGCAGGGTCAAATGGCAGGTCTATTTTTAGTTCTCTAAGTGTTCTCCAGATGTCTTTCCAAAAGGAACATATTAGTTTACATTCCCACCAGCAGTGTAGGCGTGTTCCCTTTTCTCCACATCCATGCCAGCATCTCTGGTTTTGGGATTTTGTGACATAGGCTAATCTCACTGGAGTTAGATGATATCTCAGAGTAGTTTTGATTTGCATTTCTCTGATGATTAAGGATGGTGAGCATTTTTTCATATATCTGTAGGCCATGCGCTGATCTTTAGAGAAATTTCTCTTCAAATCCCTTGCTTATCCTGAGATGGGATCACTCGTTTTCTTCTTGCTAATATGTTTAAGTTCTCTATGGATTCTGGTTATTAAACCTTTGTCGGAGACATAATCTGTGAAAATCTTCTCCCATTCTGAGGGCTGTCTGCTTGCCTTACTTACTGTGTTCTTGGCTGTGCAGAAGCTCTTTAGTTTGATCAGATCCCAATAGTGTATTTTTGATGTTGCTTCAATTGTCAAGGATGTCCTACTCATAAAATGTTCACCCAAGCCGATTTCTTCAAGTGTTTTCCCTACACTTTCCTCTAGTAATTTTAAGGTTTCATGTCTTAAGTTTAAATCGTCAATCCAGTGAGAGTCTAACTTAGTTAATGGTGAAGGGTGTGGGTCCAGTTTCAGTCTTCTACAAGTTGCCAGCCAGTTCACCCAGCAGCATTTGTTAAATAGGGAATCTTTTTCCACTCAATGTTTATAATTAGCTTGTCAAAGATCAGGTACCAGTAAGTAGTTGGATTCATCTGTTGGCTCTCTATTCTATTCCATACATATACCTCTCTGTTTTTGTGCCAGTACCATGCTGTTTTGATCACTATGGATTTATAGTATAATCTGAGGTCCAGTACCATGATTCCTCCTGCTTTGTTTTTATTCCTGAGGAACGTATTGGCTATTTGAAGTTTTTTCTGATTGCATATAAAATGAAGTATTATTTTTTCAAGATCTTTAAAATATGACAGTGGAGCTTTAATAAAGATTGCATTAAAATTATACATTGCTTTGGGTAGTATGGACAATTTAACAATGTTGATTCTTCCCAGCCATGAGTATGGTATGTTTTTCCATTTGTTAACATTTTCAGCTATTTCTTTTCTTAGAGTTTCATAGTTCTCTTTATAGACATCTTTCACATCCTTTGTTAGGTAAACTCCTAAATATTTCATCTTCTTTGGCACTACTGTGAATGGAATAGAGTCCTTGACTGCTTTTTCAGCTTGGTTGCTGTTGGTATATATAAAGGATAGAGATTTATGAGTGTTTAATTTGTAACCTGAGACACTGCTATATTCCTTGATCACTTCTAGGAGTTTTGTAGTAGAATCCCTGGTGTTTTCCAGATATACTATCATATCATCTGTGAAAAGTGAAAGTTTAATCTCTTCTGACTTTATATGGATGCCCTTGATTGCCTTTTCTTCCCTAATTGTGATGGCTAAAACTTCCATTACAATGTTAAAGAGCAGCGGAGACAATGGGCACCCTTGCCAAGTTCCTGATCTGAGTGGAAATGATTTCAGTTTAACTCCATTCAATACAATATTGGCTGTAGGTTTGCTGTAGATGGTCTCTATCAGTTTAAGAAATGTCCCTTCTATACCAATTTTCTTAAGTGTTCTGATCATAAAGGGATGCTGGATGTTATCAAAAGCTTTT